>APFE030309036.1:106424-134288 GCA_000404065.3 Pinus taeda
AGAAACACCCCTTCAGTACCTTGAGGCTTGCATACATCAATGGCAGGTTTCTCACTTCCAGTGATAGGTTGACATCAGTGGCCTTCAACTGAAAGACTTTCTATGGTGTTCGACATCAAATCATTTATTCACACCATGCGAAATGTACTATAGTACCTTGAGGGTCATTATCATTATCGGTGATTCCTCTCGCGTCTGTTAATGGCTTACATCATTGGCTGGTAATCAAACAATGTCTTCCCATGTTCGACTTTAGATCATCTATTCATATGGTTAGACTTGTACTTGAGTGAAAGATTGAATGAGATTGAAGACCCCAGATCTAGTTTCATCCATCCGGGCTACGATATTTTCAAGAGTACTAAATCAAATGTACAATGGCCTTACATTCATGGCCATCCATTCATGGGTCTATATCTGTAGATGACTATATTTGTACATGTAATGAAAGTTTATAACATGAGCATGGGTATGCCTTCCCTCAGCAAGTTCATGAGAAAAAATAAAATTATCATGATATATGTATTGTAATTGATGTAGGTCACCTTGCACTTTGAAACCTCCTCTCCAAATAGTAAAGTATTTCACTCGACATACATATTTACGACTTCATGCTTTAGGGGGCAACTATTACGGATCCATTTGGGCACATCAACCCCGACTTACAAATCAGTACTATTAGGGCCCATCAAACCCTAATTCAATTGTTACATGCCCTAATGAAGTCAACCATCAGAATTCCTCCTTCCCAAGAGATTCCATGGCTGAAATCATCCAAAAAATACCTCTAAGAATATCAGCGCAGGCAGGCCTTTATCAGGGTGCACTGCAGTGCATCCCAGTACACTGCCAGGGTGCATTGCAGCACACTTGAGCCCTCTTTGGCCTGTGGTGGGTGAATTTGAGCAAAATATACCTTGGGTTTTGGAATATTCTTATCCATAGGATGCTTCTAGAAGTTTCCCATGGCTATCCCCTCCTTTGGGCTTGAAATTGGATGAGGGAGGAAGTTAAGGAACAGCAATCCCTTTATCCCTTCCTCCATGGAACTAAATCATAAGTTTGGGAGGGCATTCATTGTCACCATTTATGGCATAACTTCCTTCATTCACCTATAAAAAGACCACTCATCTAATTGATCAGGAGTTGGAAATCATTGAATTATAGGGAGATGTTGTTAGTATGAGACTTGAGTTGGTTTCAAGTATTGTAATGATGTCAAAATGTCTTGTTTGTTATGAGGAGAATATGGGATTGAATTGGAGGAGTGGCATTGAATCAAGAAAATTGGATTGTAACTCTTCCTTTTACTAATAAAGTGTTCAAAGCTTTTTCCATATGTTTGTATTGTTGATTGATGCTTTCATATGTGTATTATGCACTTGATTCCATTTTATGTTTAATCAATAAATCATTATCATATGCTTTGATCGGTTTTTTTCTTCTGTCTGTGTGCAGGTACTTTTCAAGTGGATTAAGTATGGAAAGGAGCGACAGAATTGGTCACAGGAGATAAGGAGTAAGCGAAAGCTTCAGGTAGTCTTCTTTACTGTCTTATTTAATCTATTGGTTATAGAAAAAGTAGATAATGCTTTGCATTGTTGTTCTAGACTTAGCTACTAGTCTAGGGGTTTAGGTGTTTATCTATAGACACTAAAACTTCCCAAAAAAATAGCCCAAAGTCCTGAGTTCCTTGAAGATAATTGAAAATTCTTTTGACTAACTGAAGGTGTGATTCCTTTGGATTTTCTTGGAATCTTCCAACTATTCCTACTACATACATGATGTCAGGTCGGGTACCTGTTAGATAAAGTAGATTTCCAATCACGGATCTGTAAGTTGGTTGATGTATTGTTGTTGATTCATCATTTGAGCTGAGACTGCATCATGTTACCATTGGGGTACATATAGGTTTAGAATCTTCCATTACGTACGTTTTCAATATCTGTTTGAGATATTTGGTTTGTGAAAGAAAAATACCATCGTTAGTTTGTTAAACTTGTAGACCAAGAAAATAGGTAAGTTCACCAAGCAAGGACATTTCAAATTCTTGTTGCATTATTGAATAAAAAATTCTAACTCATGGACTCTTCATTGCTACCAAAAATGATATCATCAACATAAACAATAATAATTAGTAATTTATCATTTTCAGTCTTTGTATATAAATTTCTATCCGCATAACCTTTTGTAAAACCTTGTTGGTGTAGATATTTGTCAAGGCGGTAATACCAGGCCCTTGGAGCCTGTTTCAGACCATAGCGAGCCTTTTTGAGTCTGCATACAAGTTTTGCATCATTTCCAAGAATGAATCCTTCTGGTTGTTCAATATAAACTTCTTCTTCTAAATCTCTATTAAGGAAGGTTGATTTTACATCCATTTGGTATTCTTTGAATTTTTGAAAATTGGAAAGAGAAAGAAACATCCTTATGGCTTCAAGTCTAGCAATAGGTGCAAAAGTTTCTTCAAAATCTATACCTTCTTGTTGAGCATACCCTTTACAAACAAGTCTGACCTTGTTTCTAATGACTTCTCCATTTTCATTCAGCTTGCTCTTGAATGTCCATTTAGTTCCTATAATATTTTTATCATGAGGTCTAGGAACTAATTCCCAAGTATCATTCTTCTCAATTTGCTCAAGTTCTTCATCCATGGCCTTGACCTAACATTCATCTTTGCACGCTTCATTTACATTTTGAGGTTCGGTGGAGGATAGTAATGCTAGATAGCTTAAGGTCCCTGTAATAGTTCTTCTTATCTATACACCGACCTCCTTTTCCCCTAAAATTTGAGTTTCTGGATGATTTTTCTGAACATGCCTAGACGGAATGTTTTCTTCTACCATTATATCTTCTTCTAGTGCTTCATTGGTTTCTTCTTCAATATAATTTTGATTTGATGTGGGAAATTAATCCCCATCTTCCTCATTTTCATAATCCTCTGTTGATTTTATCTGTTTTGGATTTCTACATGCTTCATCAACTACAACATCAATGCTTTCAACAATTTTCCCAAGTCTTTTATTATAACATTTATATCCTTTACTTCTGGAAGAATACCCAAGAAGAATACCTTCATCTACTCTGGGTTCAAACTTACAAAGTTTTTCATCAGTCCTTTTGATAAAACATTTGCTTCCAAAAACTTTGGAGTATTTTATAGTAGGAGTCTTACAATACCAAAGTTCATGTGGAGTTTGAGTGTTATTTACCCGAACATTTGCTTTGTTGATAATAGTCATGGCAACAAACGCAGCTTCACCCCAGAAGGTTGCAGGAGTTCTAGATTCATATAGCATGGCTCAAGCCATTTCTTGAACTGTTATATTCATCCTTTCTACTACACCATTTGGCTGAGGTGTTCTTGCAGTGGAGAATTCCCTTTTCATTCCATGTTGTTCACAAAAGTCAAAGAATTCATCCGATATAAATCCCCCTCCTCTATCAGATATGACGCATTTGATATTTTGATCTGATTCATTTTCAACCAAAGCTTTGAAGGCTTAAAACTTTTGAAATGCTTCATTTTTATGCTTTAGAAGACCTATCCAACACATTCTGGAAAAATCATCAATGAACAAAATAAAGTATTCTTCTCCACAAGGTGACTTTTTCCTTGTTGTTCCACATAAATCAGTATGGATAAGTTCAAGAGGCTTACTAGCTGACCCTTATTTTTCCATGAAGTGAACTCTAGTTTTCTTACCGATTTGACATGGTTTGCATATTGTATTTACTAGGATGCTGATATCTGGAAGATCACAAACAACATTGAGTCTGCATGTTTTTCTAATTTGAGAAAAGCTTAGATGTCCCAATTTTCTATGCCATAGCTAGTTTTCATCATTTTTGCTTAAATAGCATTGTTGTTGTCCTCCTTTGTGTATGTATAAGTTGTTTGGAGTTCTTGTACCTTTGATCATGGTCTCTCTTGTATCAAGCTCACAAACAACACATTTGTTTGATCGAAACACCACTTCATTTCCTTGATCACACATTTGACTAACACTCATTAGGTTATGCTCTAAACCATCTACATACATAACATTTCCAGCTTTAACCTTTTCTTTCAAGAAAACAGAACCTTTACCTTTTATGACAGCTAGAGTGTCATTTTCAAATGAGACATTCTTTTCATTTTCTAAGGCATTATATGAGTGAAGTTTCTCTTTGTCACTTGTCATGTGTTTGGAGCATCCATTTTCGATGTACCACTGATTTTATTGTCCTTCTGCATACAAGGCTATACCACATATTTCTGTTTGAGATTCTTTCCTTCTCCATATCTTGGGATTTAATGGTGTTTGCTCCTTTTGAGGTGTTTGCCAAAATTTTCTCCTGCATTCAGATTCTTCATGACCAAAGTTGTTATAGATTGAGTATTCTATTTCATTTTCAAGAGGAGAAAAGTTATTATAGGAACTTCTCTTGATCCCTGTTACATTCCTTTGATTTCGTACTTCTCTAGCCATGATGGTTTTGTAAGAAATGCATTGAATAGCTTTATGCCCAAAATTATGACATGGAAAACATTGCCCATTAAAGAAGTTTCTGTGACTATTGAATCTATTTACCTATTGATTGTAGTTTCTATTGATATTCATCTTTGGAGCAAATTGAGTATGATTTCCCTGAGGTTGGTTGTGGCTTCTATTGATATTCATCCTTGGAGAAAATTGAGTATGATTTACCAGGTGATCATCTTTATGCCTTTGCTAACGATTGTCATATTGTTCACTGGTCTTTTCTGCATCAAGATAGCTTTTGGTGGAGGTTGACGACTTCTGTGATTGAGATGTTTCTTTAGTATATCCAAGACTTGTCTTTATCAGAGGAGAACACTGAACTTTGATAATTTCATTTAAATTTTTTGATCCTTTAGCAAATCTAAGATGGAGAGATTTTTTTTTTCTCAAGATCTTTTCTTGGACCCACAATTTCACATTCTAGTTTTTCATTGTGTTTTTCTTTTTTCAACAAGTTGGTATGTCAAGGTATCTATGATCATATTATTTTCTTCTAAATAGATTTTGAGTTTAGATATTTCTTCATGAAATTTTTCCTCTTCTAAAGCATCCCAAAAATCATCATTGTCATAAGCCATGAGAAGTCTATAATCACCACTATTAGATAAACCATCACTATCCTCTTCTAAACTATCCCAAAAATCATCGCTATTATAAGCCATGAGAAGTTTGTAATCTTTTCCAGTTTCATCTTCATCACTATTAGATAAACCATTGCTATCTTCATGAGTATAGTAACTCCTTCTATTTACAACTTGTTTCCTATTCCCTTTTGCATATTCCTTTCCTTTTTCATATTTATCTTTATGAGGACATCTAGCAGCATAATGACTGACTCTACCACAAGCAAGGAATTTGAAAGGTAGCTTACCTCTCAACCTTCCAAAACCTCGTTGAAGCTTCTTGACAAAATTTACCTCATCTTCTTCTTCTGAAATGTGTTCTGATTCATTGTGTTCCTCCTTTTCTTTTCCTTTTTCTAAAGCTTTAAATGCGGCTTCTCTCATATCTGATGGACCTCCTTTTCTCATCTCAAAAGCAGTTAGGATTCCATGAAGCTGTGTCATAGTGATATTCTGCAAATCCTGTTTTTTTCTTCTATGGCAGAGACTTTTGATTCAAATTTAGCAGACAAGGATCTCAAAATTTTCTCAACTAAGGCAACTTCCTTTATTCCTTCACCCAGATTCTTCATTAAATTAAAAACCTCATATATACATAAGAAGTAATCAGCTATACTCTCATCACTATGCATCTTAAGAGTTTCATACTGAATTCTATGAGTTTGAAGCTTAGCATGTTTTACCTGAGAGTCTCCTTCATACCTCTGAACTATTTTGTCCCATATCTCTTTGGCTGATTTGAGTTGCATGACTTTGACAAACTCTAATTGTGACAAACTTCCCAATAAAGTATTGACAGCTTTGGCATTGGTTTCATATTTCTTTTTACCTACCATGTCTGTAGGAATTGCTGTTGGAAATTTATATCCTCCTTCCACAATTTCCTAGACATTTGTTCCAAGAGATTGTAGATAGGTTGTGGTTCTTATTTTCCAATAAACAAAGTTGCTCCCATCAAGATTGGCGATCTGATGGATCCCATGCTTTCATGATTATTCATCTTGATGGATCTTCCTTCAAGCAATCAAGATTATTCTGAAGGACCTGCTCTGATACCAATTGTTGGAAATAATACTGAGAGGGGGGATGAATCAGTATTATCAGATCAAGAATTTTTCCTTTTCATAATCAGATTTATATAGGCTACTTCAGAGAGGGGAACTAGCGTGTACACACAACTGTCTTTAAGAAAACCAACATTTATGTAGTAAACTTATGATTCAGTTAATTCATCATATGTTGATCTTTAATCAGTGCATCAGTGCTTCATCAATCATTAAGCAGTAACCATGTGCAGTATAAACATAATAAACCATCACACATGAACACCAAGATTTAAGGTGGAAACCCAATGTGGGGGAAAACCACCTGTTGCTATCCTCATTGTCTTCTTTTAATAATAAGAAAATATGTTTACAATCTTGTATTGGTGCAGAATCATACCAATACACGGGCTTCTACCTATAGAAGGTTGCAACCTTCTCTCGTTCTCCAAATTCTACTGAAAGGGGGCTACAAACTCCTAGCTCTTGTACTATCCAATATGTTTAATAGTACGTAGGTGCCAAACTACAGAAAACTCCACTCTTCCACCAGGGACCACATTTCATGAATTTTCAGACTAGATGCTCCTGGCACATATCAAAACATACGAAGACCTTGACTCATCAATAACCCATCAAAAATATAGAAACTCAAACTTCATCAACCAAT
This sequence comes from Pinus taeda, assembly GCA_000404065.3. Taxonomy (NCBI): domain Eukaryota; kingdom Viridiplantae; phylum Streptophyta; class Pinopsida; order Pinales; family Pinaceae; genus Pinus; species Pinus taeda. Next base: position 113,287 of record APFE030309036.1, read on the forward strand.
ATGTCGTTAATCTGAAATACTGAGATCGTTGTCATCATAAGACTATGCTGAACCCAAAAACTTGCATCAACATTTAGAACCAATTGAAACCTCAAAAATTCATGTGTCAAACTCTATACACTACTTTAATGAAGAAAACCTGTGTGTATATGATACTACCTTCAGCCCAACCTGTGTATACCTCTAAATATTCTGAATCATAAAATCTTTGAATCACAAATTGTACCAACTAGCAGTATACTGAACATCTACTGTCAACTTACAAAACTTTACACAGGCATGCAACAGAAAACACTTCTTCTCACTTATACAATCAATCAAATATCAACCTCCTTATGCATTCAAATTTACATTCAGATCTAAGAAGACTTCATTGACAGAAAATAGTAAAATAGCAGCTACAATACTGATCTGATAGATCAGTCATCTCTGAACATCAAGCCTTTCTTTTGTATACGCTACTTGAAAGAACAAAACCTGTGTGTATATTCTCTTTGGCCAAGACAAACTTGCGTACAGATCTACAAATATTAACTTAGAACTTTGTTGCAATTCGAGACTTTAGATAAACCTAGATCATGATATATAACGAATAAAACAGGCGCAAAACATCAGATCTAGCCTCAACCAATATCGGATCATTCAAGAATAAATCATTTCAGGTCTCATGATCCTGATCCAATATTGAACTCAAGGTGCACATAAATATTTCAGATCTAGACTCAAACATAACCCTGCAACATAAAATATACTTTAGATAGAAGTATTCCTTAGAATCTTATTCACTTGCACACTGGCCTTATGATCCTCTCTTCTTTATATGGTTTTTGGCCTTTCTCAATACCATGGATCGAATCCACTTAGGACCAATACCTTGGATCAAATACCACAGATCCAATACCTCGGACCAAACAACTAGGGTCAATACGATGGTCTAAAGATACATTGGACCAAATACCTCGGATCAAAACCATAGTTTTCAAAATGTACATGCTTTTCCTTATGTGGGAGTGCGTGTGTACATTATGTGCTTTTTCTATTCTGAATATCTACATGTATACGCTGCTTGGACTAAGTGAACCTACGTGTATCTCTTAAACTGCTCTTACATCATCTTCTTCCTTCAATTTCTTTATTCTGATCCATAGTCCTTAGTTCCATCTTCCTGATCCTCTATACCACTACCCTATTGCCTCTGAATATTCTTGTTAGCCTCTTATTAAAACTGAGTTGACCTGTAGAGTTTCCATCAAGGACAATACTTGTATCATAATGCCAACAACTCTTACTCAACAACTTGATCTTGTCAATAACACTAAACTCATACTCGCAACAACACCTACTCTGGTGAATTCTCTGACTCAACACTCATTCAAAAATTATATGTATTCAACAATCTAACAAGTAACAATAATAAAATAAATTATAGGGCTTCTGCAATAGTTACTACACAAGTATGAGCTCTCTAGCTCAGTCAAATAACATCGTTGCAAGATATTGCATCGACATATTAGGTATGCAACTAAATCAACAATGATTATGCACTCATGCTCACTCAACCATCAAGCCCATTAAGCAATAACTCACACAAAACTTTCTTTTCTAGAATTTCTAGAAAAGGCATTATCTTATGTGTTACATGACATTTTTTCACATTAGCTCAATAAGCATGAAAACTGGATCAATCAAAATACTTGAACACTTTTTCATAATCCCTTTGCAAATCCCTAAGCATCATTTCTCCAAAAAGTCTGAGTTTTTGGGTCTATCTACTAAAAAACTATGTTTTTAGGCCTATTTAAATTTACATGCCTATCCAACATCAATGGCTGCATGTTGCATAATTGAGAATCTGCGTTGACTAGCGTAGGTTGCTCCATTTTGCAGGTGTCCTAATTTTAGAATTTCGGGAAAATTTAAAAAATATTTTCGTTTCTTCTCCTTCCAAAAGCTTTTAAGGTGGTTTTAACCATTTACCATGGATAGAGATCTCTAATTCCTATTTTATCCTACTCTAGTGATATTATCTCTTATCCCTTGAGCTTGTCCTCCCTCATAAGTGGATCTCAAGCCTATATTGGTAAATCCTAAAGTACCATGTTTACCCTATAAATTTACATCCTCCCATAGAGTCTGGGTTTTCTTTTGGATATTTCTAGTGCCCTCATGCTGCTACTTTGAGCTTAAGGAATCATCATCCAGTTGCATTAGGTTTGGGTTTGAAGGTTTGGTTTGTGGCAAGGAAGGACAAGACAATTGTGGAGACATCTACAAAGCCAACTTCTATATATGGTTGTAACTCTCTCCTTTATTTATTAATACAAGAAGCACTATTTTTTCCTATACTTGTGTCATGTTGATACTTATGTATTTAAATTCCATGTTGACTCATTGAATAGAGATATTGGATTATGCTATGCGGATATTGTAGTTCCTTTGCTTGTTTTATTCATTGTTGTGTGTTCCATTTATAGTGCATGGAGATAGGATTAGATCTTACAAGCGAAGAGAAGAGGAGGACTTACTACAAGTTCCAGGTATGTCTCTTTTCCATATTCTAATATCTCTAAGGGAAACATAGATATCTTTTTCCTTTGTTATTATAGATCATACCACTAGATCTAGGGAGTTCATTTTTTTCCGCAGAAGTGAATTTTCCATATAGAAAATTGGCGACCATGCTAGGGATCAATATTTCCCTTAGTGGTTTCCTTGGCCTAAGAATTTTTTCACCTTTCAAAGAAACCTTAATTGACTTATTCAGACGATAATTGACCTCAAGAAAACACATTTTGGAGCTTACTATGGTTTCTTGTGCCGTGTTTTGACCAAAATTTCCCCAACGCAACCTCTCCTCTCTGGAACTGTGTTGATACGCACTAGTGTCTATTATTCACCTAAGTTGATCTTGTAGGATGAAAAAATTTGCATTCCTTTGCCTTGCTCCTCGTTCTTCTTTGGTCCAAAAAGTTTTTCTTGAGTCTCTGAGTTTGTCTATCTCTGAAAATTCAACATAGTGTTTGCATTTGAGTTTATTAGCATTTGATGAGAATTTCTTTGGTTTTTTATTCTTTCTTATCAATTATGTCTTTTGTAAACATTAGGCTTTATTGTTGGTTTGATCGCACAAAGGAAAATAAAAACAAAGAAGAAGTTGCAGGTGTTGAAGCAGAAACTCAAGGAAGAATAAGAGTTGCACAGATGAGAGATGGAGTTGCAGTAGGAAAGGTACAACAAGAGGTGCAACATGCACAGACTGATAAAACTACACCCATATAGGTTATAGACCCAACCCAGTAGCTAGCACGGAGTAGACAGAGTGAGTGGTGTCATCGATCGCATGCAAGGTTGTTCAGGAGCATGGATGTCATTATGTGTAGGCATGCAATCCCACCCATTGGCACACTCACTGAGGCGAAGACAAGAACCAAGTCCGAGTAGTGTTAGACATGTATTTTGACATGTTGATGTGCATAGTCACCAGTACACACTTGAAGATCAGCGTAGACGCTATGCATCAGTATGTTGTTGGTCCAACTACACTCAAGATGATGATGCACATGTTATCAGTCGAGTTGGAAAAAGGATCCATATTAGTGTCCTTGGATGCAATAGAGGAAATAGTTCACTTTAAGTAGGATGTCACCATTGAGCACGTAGACACCATCACGGATGACCAATCTTGGCATCAGTTCACCACCATTGACCATTGTGAAGATGTCGAAGAGTTGGTATTCCAACAATTGTTTGAGTCTTAGTGATAACTTGCATGGCTTGCTTCAGTATATTTTGTCTCACATGAGTACATGTGTAGATTGTATGTAACATCTTGTAAAGTGGAAGTCCAAGTGTTGATAGTTGAATGTAACAATCATGTAGTAGGTGAAGAGTCATGAGGGTAGGTGAAGAGTCACAAAGGGGAATATCAAGGGTCACCCCACCCTTTGCTATTTATAGTACCTCATAACTCATTGTAGAGGATTTTGGTCATCCAAGCTTCTGATAGGAGTATCTTAGAGAAAGCTTGGAGAGTAATGTAATGAGCCTTGGCTTCTCCACAGTGCAGAGCTAGTACATCTCTTTGGAGGAGCGGGAGGCAGTGAATGTAACGTTACGTTATCAGGACTGATGGTTGGTCATGGTTGTACTGTATGATTGGAACTCTCACTTCTTAATATAATAGATCCAATATGTTTCATGCATATGTTGTTATTGTATTTCAGTTAACTTGTTTACTCTAATGATATATCTATATTTTTTCTTACGCATGTATGTATAGACTCTTTTTGTATATGTATGTATGAATATCACTTAAATGTGTTGTTGGTTTAACCATCACTTTGGATTATTGGTTCACCTTCCTTCCAGTTTGTGACATGTTAGCACTCAGGTTGTTCCCTGCTTCCTAAAGGGAATACGGCCGAGGTAACCACTAACCAGTCTTTTAGTTACAAGTCCTAGCCTACCTGCAACTAGAGAGGGCTCTCTCTTTATAATTTAACTTTGTTGGTATGTGATTTTAGGCTAGTTATGGTGCATTGATTTTGTTTTAGATTTGGTTGGTTGGTGAATTCAAACAGAGTTGATATATAAGTTACAGAACAGTTTGGGCCATTGGGCAATGGAGTTCATGACTGTGTACTGCTGAAGTATGTTTTTGAAGGAGTATTGCTGCAAAGCCAGATAGACATCTGTGGAATAATTTTTAAAGATTATGTGATGAAATTATGGAATTAGTGAGTGAAAGGTAGTTAAGAATCTTCCACTATGCTAACAGGGGAGAAAATGAGAGTATTTGTTTAAGAGCAGTTAATAATTCCTAAACAATATTCACAGTGAGTGAATTAGTTTAAACATGAGCAATTAAGAATTCATATCCATGGCTAATCCTGAAGAAAACATATTTAGAAACAGAAATTGAGCATAGGGTGTATTCAAACAAATCCTAAGCTATTCTTTTTCCCTATTACTATGATCATGAAACATATGTGAATTTTTGCATACAGAGAAAGACAAAAACATGGTTCAGAATAACTTATTGTTCCATTAAACGACATAGGAATTCTGCAACATAACACAGTCCTTCATTTCCACCTTCAGACAGTATAGGAACCAGGAACTCCACCAGAAATTTGTATTAGCAAAAAGTCTGAGATATACAATGCAGTTGTTCTGAGAGAGTTTCACTACAACCGACCCTCAATACGTTCTATGAGGGGATATATATCCAAAAATAGGATACAAAATATCTAGACAGTGAGTCATTGTGTAATAAATTACACCACCAAATCTCTTACAAAAGTAAATGAAAGAAATAACTATAGCAGTTAATATTGATATGGCAACTGTCTTTCTGTCAGACAAATTTTGACTTTTTGGATCAACAAAGTTGGTTGTAGCTGCGTCTTTAAATCTACGTTTGTTGAGCCTGTTGTCTGAGTGCTTTGATGAGTCACTGTACTGATGCTTCCTGTGATACCTGTGTTCTTGATTCTCTGCTGATCTGTACTGTGACTGAGATCTGAATTTTGACAAAAAGGAGGAATATACTTGAATCACCTGGGCAGTACTTCCATCATTGCCTGCCACCAATCAGCTGGAGGTAGCTGATGTCTCCTTATTTTTATGAGCATTTCATCTACTTCAGTATATCTATAGAAATTTGGAGGCACTTCAAACAGATGATTAATATCATGCTCAATAAAAAATAAATTCTCTAATTTATCATAAAAAGACTGCCCAGACGGAGGTCCTACTTCTTCTGTGGAGCTGGTGGATGCTGTAATCTGATTTTCAACATAATTGTTGATCCTTGTGATGTATTGATCATATGACAGCAGTTGTCCAGTACCAGTCACTAGGCTAGGCAATCCTCTATCTTGCAATGATGTTATCTTTGCCCTGAAATCATCTATTTCTGCCTTAGTATCCTGACATTTCCTTTCTAGAGTCTGTGTGAAATTTCTTAAGGTTAGCACTTTCTTGGCTGTTAGGATAGTCTCTGTTCTACTATGTATATCCAGTGCTGCCAATTCTTCCTTAGTGTGAGTATTAAGGAAATGTATCATCTTATTACCCTACTCAGGCATAATTCCCAGTGTTGTTCTGGCCTTCTGTATTTCAACATGAGCTATGCCTATCAATTCAATTTGCTCATATATTGCCTGTATTGACCTCCATTGGTCATGGATTGATTGGCCAATTTTGGCCCATATAATATTCTTGATCTCAGCCAGAGTTTTGCCCAGAAGCAGTTCTTTTTCTAAGGCCTTCACTCTGGTCTCTAAGGCTTTTATCTCCCTTTTCTTCTCTACCACTGTCATTTTGGACTTATCATAGCTGGCCTCTAGCTTGGCCAGTCTTTCTTTGGCTTCATTAATTTCTGTCACTTGAACTTCAAGTTCCTTGACAGCTTTCATTAAGTCCTCCATGCTCATACTTGATTCTGGTGTTGTTGTTGTTGTTGTTGTTAGTTATGTAGCTGATGTGGCTATGGTAGCCACTGGAATAGCAGGAGGGACTGCTGCTGCTTGTGTAGGAGGAGCAGGGCCAAGAGTTGTAGAAGTTTGAGGGGGTTGGGAGGTTGACTCCCCTTGCTTGTCCTGCAATGCCTTTTCCAATTCTTCTTCCATCTGTAGTATTCTCTAATTCATCTTCAGAGGCAGATCCATGGTCTCATCAACTTGCTTTTCCTGTGCAAGTTCTGTTGTTTGAGGGTGAATGGTTGGAGGCAGCTTTGCCTGCTTTCTAAGTGCAGCAATCTCATCCTCCTTTTTCTTCATAAGGGCCTTAATACCCTTTGGATCTTTAGGATCATGTCCTAGATCAAAGATTATGTCTTCCAAAGTTTTTATTCTGTTGCCCTTAGCAGTGGAAGACATCCTTTACAAATCTAGCTGTGTGTTTGTATTTTTCAGTGATTCTTTTAACTAATGGGCTAGCATGGCCCTATCTGCAAGTGTAGCATACACCATTTCCCCTGTCTGTTTGTGTAGTTCTATCTGATCCATGGGATGTATGTCCTTGGAGAGGACCTCTAGATTTGTCTTTGTGTAGTCTGCAGCTGATTTGGGCTTTGGAACCTTAGGCTTAAAATGAGTCAAAATCATTTTATCCTCCTTGATATCATATGTTGCCATCAATCTTTGTTGCTTGGAGGGTGTTGCCTTTAGGAATTGATCATAAAGTTGAACTCTGAAGAGTTCATTTTGGGCCTTAATCTCCATAAAAGCTCCTTTGATACCAGCTGGTTGGTTTCCCTGTTGCCTGGAAGAGGACTCTTCGGTACTTTGTTGCATAGCTTGTTCCTACTCGAATGAGCTGGTAGCAGTCTGCTGGCTAGATTCTCTTTCTCTTCTTTGGCTTTCTGCCCTTTCTTCACTGATGTGTTCTTCTTCGGCCTAAGGGTCAATCCTTTGCCTCTTGGCCTCTGGTTGCTGTGTTGACCCACTTGGAGGTGTGGACTCCTCTCTATCCCGTTTTCTGCCTCTTTCCTCATTGAGAGGAGTTTGCAAGACTGGAATTTGGGATGCTTCAGCTTGCTGTAGAGCGGCTTGCCCTTGACTTTGATCTTTTGAAGTGTTGGGTTGTTCTGCCTCTGTTTCTTGTTGTACATCCATCACTTCTTTTCCTTTTGTTGTGGATGTTGTTGTTGTAGATGCCTGCTGGATGGTCTGTGCAGCTGTAGCAGTGGATGTGCCTTCTCCGACTTGGATTGGTAGCTTGAATGTGACCTGCTGAAAAGAATCCAAGTCAAGAGTTTTTTCTAGATCTTTCACAGTTTTCTCCATTGTCTCTTCTTGAGTAAATTCCTCCACTAATGTCCCATGCACCCATTCATCTTAGTTGGCAAAATTTTCAATTTGTGGATATGGACAATGTTTATAGGCTAGCAGCCTATATTTGACTCTTCTAGCACTAATAAAGCCATTAGGTTCATAAGGGACCCACCAGAAACTCCTTTTAAGTTTAAGTTGTTGCCCCAGTATTTGATCAACCTCTTTCCAACCATCTTTCTTGTTCATGATGAAGGGGCCTAGATGGTCTCTGAATTTCGGATTGGCTTTCTTCTTGGCACTATGAAAGTGTTTAAGATCAGAATTGATGAGTTGCCTATAGTATTCCAAGGCAAACAATCTCATAGGCACATATCTTGGGAGCTTGTAAGGACAGAGCTCACAACCATAGATCCTGATGATTGTGTGATTTTGGTATAAATACCAATCACCTATTTTGTAATTCTTGGACAGCTGTAAGATCTTCTGCATATCATTTGACAATCTGGCAGGAGGAGTTATTTTTAAGAGGCATGTGACTAGATAGACAAATTGGTCAATGAATTCACAGTAGGAATAGGGAGAGTTCTGGACTTGATGGAAAACTGAAGACCAGAAGATGACAGACCTCCTCTCACCTTGTAAATCCAGCTTCTTGATAGGGCATTGGAAGCAATCTGTCTGATAGTACATGAACAGGTGATAGATGTATGATGAATACTTAAATATTACTTCCCTATTCAACCTTAGCAGTTGGTCATGTATTTTGTTGGCAATAAACTTGGCATAATTGTATTTTATAGCAGGGAGTGAGTAGTTTTCAGAGTTCAAAAAGACTTTTCACAGGGTTGATGAACTGTGGGGCACTCTGTGGAAAAAACCAGAATGTTTTGAGCTAAGTAGCTGGAGTTTTGCAGAGGGAATTATAGTAAGGGATTAATGCACAGTTGTATGCACTTCAGTTGGCAGGCTCAGGCTTTATAATCACTTTTTAATGGTGAATTTTGCAGGAGGGCGCGGGCTTTTCGAGTTTTGCTAGAGCATGAGCTCAACCGGGGAATTAGACAGTTTTTAAGTAGATAATTCAACTGTGAGGAGCATGCAGAGATTGTTTGCAGGAAACTAGGAGAAAAAATGGCAAAACAGGGGTAAAATAGGCCGGCTGCGGGCAAATACCTGGTTTTTGTAGCTCCGAGGGTGTTGAATTGGTACAATGGCAAGCAATCAACTTGAATTCAGCAGGTGGTGGTAGCTCGAACGGTTGAATTGTGAGTTTGGCGGCAAATCGTCGTAAAATCATGCACAACGCTCCGAAATGAGTGGTGAAAATGACATAAGAACGGCTCTTTCGCGTGGTTTTATGTGAAACTAGACCTTTTTGGCGCTTTTCGGCGATGACATCAGCATGACCTCATCGGTGGGTCCCAGGTACGGCAGGGTGACGTGGCGGCTGACGTGGGTGACCACGTGGCGGTGACACGGTGGCGGGGCATGGACGCAGATGGACGACGTGGAGCGGTGGCGGGGAACGTGAGAGCTGACATCATGGTGACATGGGTATGACGTCACAGGGTGGGCAGGTGGTTTCTGGTTTCCCCGGAGCACCCTTGAGTGGTAAGCGGTAAGAGGGTGGGGGGGGGGGGGGGGCTCCGAACAACCCGGGAGATCGACGCGTGGCAGGGGTACGGCGGTGAAACCACCAATCCCCTGGACGCTAAACCTCTACCCATTCTCCTGCGATATTGACCGCCCACCTTTGGATCTATGGGGCCGACGATCAGACGGTTGGTGGGGACTGCGATGTGACGGCAAGTTACGCCACGGGCCCGCCCAATTAAATTAATTAGTTTTAAATAAAATGTGAGCGGGGGGGTTTTAGACTTAGGGTTAGGCTAAGGTTTATTATATGCGCCTGTTTATATGTTTTATTTAAAAAACATTACAAACCCATGTGTTAGCGCGGGAGGGGTAAATTTGGGGCTATGAGGGCGGAGACTATAGGAGTTTAATTTTTAACCAAAGTTTTTGATTAAAAGCCATAGTCTAGGTTGGTGAAGGAGGGTTAATATTAGTCCCTGATGGATTAATATTCCCCAAGACATGACTGTATAGCTATATTGCTAGGGGGAGGGTATTTAACTAGATTTTTTGGGATTTTATATAGTTTTTATAGAATTAGGGAAGGGGAACCATGCTAGGGAGCTAAATAATACATTAGTTGTTAATATGACTTTGTGAGGTGAATATGTAGGGAAGAATACCAAGTTTTCAGAGTTGAAACTTAGAGATGGAAAATGAGTGAAATTCTGAATGAATATTTTTACACAAGAAATGTGGCTTCTTTCCTTGAGTAAACTTCATAGCTTGAGTTGGTATTTTTCATGGAATGAAGTGAAACAGGACTCTTGGGCAGATCCCAAGGTCCTTGGGGGATGTTAATAAATGATGTTTGGGGAAAAGAGGGAGATTAGTCATGCTTCCATTGTTATGTCATCAAACCTCTACCATGGTGCCAATACCTTGAATGGGATGAGTTCTTCATGATAAGCCAAATGTTAATGGCACCCTCACTTCTGCAACCTTACACTACTTACCCAACCTAGCAATCCTAACATTTTTTCTTCCCTTGAATTGGGTGCACTTGATTTAGCAGACCCTGATTGTCCTCTTTTTCTTTTGACTGCCCTCCTATCTAAATCTATCCTTATTTCTTCCAAGGACCCAGATTAAGCAGTTGGGTTCCTTCATTTCTCTACCTAGCTAGTCATCTGCCAAGATTGAGCTGTTTGGACAGGAATCATTCTCTATTCTGCAACAAGTGATTTAAACATGGGATGGTCCAGATTAAACTGTTGGGCCATCCATCAAGTATGCTTATCAGAAGTATTTGCAGACTGTGAAGCTGCCAAAAAGATAGTAGTGGCATTTTGACTGGCCACTTTCCTAGTCTTTAATTTGGGATTCATTTTCACTATTCTTTTGACCAATATATTTCCTTGCCTTTTGATTATTCTTTTAAGGCATACCCTCTTTTCATTTTTTAAATTTCCTAGTATGTATACAAAATATGGAACCTTTGCAACATGCAATGATGAACATATTTATCCCTTCCACTGTCAATCATGAAAGATGAAACCTATTGGTATAGGAACCTAACAGTGGCTCCACTTGGGGATGGCTTTTCCTGGTGGAAAGCCAAGAACAGTAGGTCAGATGGCCTTATTTTTCTATTCTTGCTGCAGTGAATCCTCTTTGGCATGGACACCTTTGATCTGAATCCTATGAACTTGTATGCAGTGTCCTTTGACCTGATTTGTGCAAGAATTAGCACTTTATGTCTTGTTGGCCTGTATCACTGTTTATCATTAGTTCTCTGTTCTGTAGACCTTCCTCAAATTTGCTTGTGGAAATTTTAATCATATATGTCACCCTTGATACAGTTTGTTGATCTCTCTTCAAAATTTGTAGTTGGTTCTCTATCTACCTAATGTAAAAGAAAAATGTTGAAAATACACATATTTATGTACAATATGGAATTGTTCTATGCTCATGGATCATAATAGTGCTTGAGAATTCTCCCATTCATTGGGCCTTCCTCATTATTTGAACCATCCAGACTCTTTAGAAAAAAGGTGTTATTCCCCTTCACAGCTTGAATTACAAATGGTCCTCTCCAAAGAAAGTCAAATTTGCCATGTTTCGCTTTGTCTTCCCTCCTAGAATTCCATTTCAGTACTTTGTTTCCTATGAAAAAGTCTTCAGCCTTTGTCCTTTTGTCAAACATAATTTTCAGCTTCTTTTGTAGAACCCAGGTTCTATGATACACCTATTCCCTTGTTTGCTGCAAGTGAATTGTTTGATTGATCCTCCTCTGGATGTCATTAGGTTCTGCTTGTATTTCCTGCAGCAATTTGATCACAGGGACCCCAAGGGATGATGGGAAGACAGCGTCCAGACCATATACCAATTCATATGGACTTGTACCAATAGATCTTTTAGTGGTCAATCTATCTGCCCATAGTGCATTGACCAGCTTCTTATGCCAATTCTTTTTGTTCTCCTCCAAGATATTTTTGATGATATTGATGAGGCTTTTATTGGAGGACTCAGCTAGGCCATTGCCTTGAGGGTAATAGGTTGTGGAATGACCTAGGGTGATATGATATTTGTGACAGAAGTTGATCATTCTTTTGGATTTAAAGGCAGCTGCATTGTCTGTTATGATCTTCTCTGGGCAGCCAAATCTAGACAAGATATTGGTTTCTAGGAATTGTATGATAATTGAGTCATTTGCTTATCTACAAGGTATGGCCTCTATCCATTTGGTGAAGTAATATGTAGCTGTCAAAATCCATCTATGCTGGCCAGAGGATGAAGGGTGAATTTCCCCAATGAAGTCTAAGCCCCATTGTTGAAATGGTTTTTCTGTTGAAATGGGTTTGAGGGGTAAAGGCAGCAACTTTTTCTTTCCTTCAAAGATCTGACATTTATGACATGACATCACAAACTTTTTTGAATCAACAAACAGGGAGGGCCAATAAAATCCAGCCCTCAGGATTTTATCAGCTGTTGATTTCCAATATAAGTGCCCTCCACAATCTCCTGCATGAAATTCTCTAAGGACTTTATCAGTTTCATCTGAAGTTAGGCAATTAAGCAGGATGCCTTCATGATTTCTCCAAAATAATACATTATCTATGATACAGAAATTTAAAGCTTGCATTTTCACAAATCTCTTTTTGGTTCTGGATAACCCTAGAGGAGCTTGCAGGTTTAACAATACAAAACATATGGCAGCATACCAAGGTGATTGTAAGAAGGCTTGACTGATCTGTGGAGTCGCCATCTCTTGTTCGTTATCCATTTCATTGATGTCAAGGGCTTGGAAATTGGTTTCAGTCATTAGTTTAGCTAGCCCTTGTCCTTTTATAAGTTTTGTTGGCTTAATCTCTATATCATATTCCAAAATGTTGGCTATCCATTTGCCCCTCTTATCTTCAATTCCCTCTTGAGTTAAAATGTCTTTGACCACTGCATTGGGAACATATGCAACTATGTGAGAGTACAAGATATAAACTCTGAAATCTTTTATAGCCTTGACAAGGGCATATGCTTGCTTTTCCATGATCTGGTATTTGAGTGGGGCATCTCTAAGGGCTCTGCTGAAAAAGGCAATAGGTTTTTGACATCCTGAGTCATCCTTTTGTAATAAGACAGCAGCAATTGTATGCTCAGATGCAAAGGAAAAAATTATAAAGTCTCTATCAAATCTAGGACTTGTGAGAACAGGTGTTTTTGTCAAGGCTATCTTGATCTCCTCAAAATCCTGTTTGGCTTCTACTGTCCATTTGACTTTGGCATCTTTCTTGAGCATGTTGTTCAACAATCTTATTAGTTCAACCAAGTTAGGAATAAATCTTCTTAGGAAATTAATCTTTCCTAAAAAAGCTTGTAATTATTTGATGTTTCTTGGATGAGGGACTTCAAGGATAGCTTAAATCCTATCAGGGTCAATTCTTATGCCATCTTTTGAAATTATATGACCTAGGAGTTTGCCTTCTTCTAGGCCAAATAGTGATTTCTTTGGGTTCAAAGATATGCCATACTTTATGCAAATTAAGAACACTTGTCTGAGATGTTTTAAATGTTCTTGATCTGATTTTGAGAAAGTTGTGAGATCATCAAGGTATATGACTAAGAAATCATGGATTTCTTTAGCAAAGGCTATGTCCATTGCCCTCTGAAATGTGGCTCCATCATTCTTGAGTCCAAAAGGCATTTTGACATATTTGAAGGTTCCCCAAGGTGTAGTAAAAGCTGTTTTACCTTGATCATCTGGGTGGACTAGAATTTGATTGAATCCTGAGAAACCATCTAATAGTGAGATCCTTGAAGCTCCCACTACCCTCTATAAGATGTGATCCATTTTTGGCAAGGGGTAGTGGTCTTTGAGAGAGACTTTGTTCAAATTTCTCAGATCAACACAAAGCCTTATCTCCCTAGTTTTCTTTCTTATGGGTACAAGGTTTGAAATCCATTCAGAAAATCTTATAGGTGCAATGATTCCAGCTTCATACATTCGTTTTACTTCCTTTTCGATTAGGGGAAGAAGGACTGGATTCACTCTCCTCAACTTCTGTTTGAAGGGTTTCTGGTTTTCTTTCAAGGGTATTGTGTGTTGGATGACTGAAGTATCATAGGATTTGAGGTCCTCATAACTCCAGGCAAATACATCTTGAAACTCTTTAAACAGTTCAATATATTCTGATTTCTTATCAGGAGGTAAGGTTCTAGAAAGCTTTATCATTTTGGGATTTTCAGTGGTCCCAATATTACACTCCTCAATTTCTACATTTATGGGCTGCATCTTTGGTTTCTTAGGGATGTCATTTGAATCGAAAATGTCTTCTAAAGGAGTAAGACATGTGGGCAAGAAATTGTCCTTTAGCTGAATTACTTCAGATTCTTCTTCAATGATTTCATCAAAATTTTCTAATTTTAGCTTCTGTAAACTGGCAGAGTCAAAGGTTGTAGGATGTAACATCACATTTGTTGTTTCAGCTGATATACTTGTCTTAAGTTCATCAGTTTGGTGTTGATCATCCCTAATGCTTGTGTCTATATTTAAGTTTGAGAATTCTTCTTTCATGGTCAAAAAATTATTTATCTGAGTATCATTCTCAAATACTTGCCAATTATCTACATTGTCTGGGAAAGGAGGCCTATGTTTAATCTCAGCAGTGAACTGGTGGTTAGGCCCAAAAGGAAGTTTACAGGTGCTTGCAAAAGTTGCCAAACTATGAGCATGTAAATTGTGGCTTCTAGGTATTTTGATGAGCTGATATTCCAAGAACCTGCTAAGCAAGTCTGTTACTGCTATTCTATAAGACCTTAGCCTGAGATCATTTGTGACAAAAGTTCCCTTTATCTGTTGTATAATTAGATCTGAATCACCCAAAATGGAGACTTTGGTCACTCCGAGACTCCTAATCAGTTTGAGACCTAGCAAAAGGGCTTCATATTCAGCCATGTTGTTTGTACATCTGAAGTTAAGCCTATATGCATGACCTAAAGCGTGGTCATTTTGAGTATTGTGTATCCAAACCCCTGCCCCTGCTCCTAGTTTGTTTACTGATCCATCAGATTCTAAATACCACAAGATCTCTTGATTAATGTTTCTTTCAATGGATTTACAGATTTGTTTAGTGGGCATGTCTAGCTCTGGTGATTCATGTGATATATTAGTTGAGTTTGTTGTGTTAATCACATCAATGATCTTTTGGTCTTGAGTAGTGGATTGTTCATTTATGTGCCTGGTTTCTATTTTTTTTAGGAGCTTGACCTCAATTTTGGGACATGTATCAGCATTGTACAATATAAATGAGTCCATGTTTGAATGAATGGAGTAGATTAGGAAGTTTTGGGGCTTCTCCTGACTGCTGACCACATATTTCATCAGTGTTTCTCGGTATAATCTCTTTGGTTGGCCAAAGACTAAAATTGTGGCATATGACATGTCTAGTTGCAAAGATCCTTGGAGTTTGGCACCCCATGATCTTGATAAAATCATACCATATTTGGGTGGAATGTTAGCTACTACTACATCCATTAAAATTGTTTTAGCTGGATATTGGACTACGGATACACAAAGGTCCTTGATCAGGCCTAGACATCTTACCTGGCTGGAGTCAAATGAAAACAAGTCTTTATAGGGTCTTGTGATGTCTAGATCAAGTTTTTCCATTACTGATTTGGGTATTAGGTTATGAGAGGCACCTGAGTCAAACATGGCATCGTGTAGCACTTTGTCATGAATGTTTAGGCTCACATAAAATGGAGGGATACCTCCATCCACTGATTTGCCATTGACTTCTGAGCCAAAGATCAGTTCTGGTTGATCATCCAGAATATTAACTACATCCCTATTCTCTGGTACTTGCAATGATCTATTGATTTGTTGTCTAAAGACCTCATGTTTGGCCAGTTCAGAAAGAGGAATGGCTATTTTCAGTTTGCCAATTTATGTTTCTAAATTGAAAGACTTTTCCATCTAAGCTTTTATATTGTGAGCAGCAAGTTTTTCTTTTTCTACTTGGTTTTGGGTGACCTTGTTATGGCCAGGTTCACTGTTTTGAGGTATGTCCGAATTGTGATTGTTTTCTAGAGGTATGCTCAAGAGTTCTGTTGGAAGAGATGGTGAAGCTGAGGAATTTACTGAAGGTTGTATATCAGATACATCTTCCACTGTGACTTCCCTTTGAAGTTTTTTATCTGAGGACTCTATTGAGACAGCTTTATCACTGGATTTCTTGGGCAGTTTGGTGTGTGTTGGTTTGGTAGTTTCAGGCACATCTATGGTTCTACTTCTTAACTTATATTGTTTGTGTACTTCATAGACTGTTGTATCATACCCTTCTCTGAAATCAAATGACTCACTAGATTTTGTTTGAAATTGTTTGTATTCTTGGGCTTGTTGATCATCTTGTGTTAAGAATACTTGTTGTTCACTGTCCAAACCCATTAGATTGATGTGCGAATCTTCTACTTGTTCATTAGAGGTTGAAGCCTCTGTATAGTTTTCTTGAAATGGAGGTCTGATATTCTGATCAGGACTAGTTCTCCCAGCATTTGGGTTTTGGTTTTTCCTAAAATTGGGATTCCTAGTAGTGTTGCTTGTTTGCCCTTTCCAAGAGGACTTTCTCTCAATGGTCTCAACTCTATCTCCCAACCTCTCCATACCTTTCATGATTGCATCTAGATTTTGCTCAAAAGTTGAGGGTTCCTCTTTAAATGTTGTTCTTCTCTCGTTTTTAACTCTGGTTCTCTTATCAATCAGGTTTACCTCCACACTGAAAGCTATATTCTGCATGTCTGCCAGACTTGGAGGTGCTCTTTCTCTTAATTGATAAGACATATCTGAATCAAAACCATCAGGGAATTTGATCAAGGCCAGATCAGGTGGAGGTCTCAGGTTCTGAGGAATGGCGTTGTATATGTTGTTGAACCTAACACAGTAATCTTGAACTGTTTCTTGTAGACCCCTTTTTAAATTATCATACTCAGTTAGTATGTGTAAAGGGTCTTTCTTCTTTTCCCATTTATTTAAGAAGCTTAGGTATAAAGAATCAGGATTGAGTATAGAATGTGCAACTAGAGACCTAAACCAGGTCCTTACATCCCCTGTTAAACTTTGTACAAAGATTTTCATCCTTACATCTTCATCATCAATTTCATAGTTCTCAAAATAGTCCTACATTTTCTTAGTGTGTTGTTGGGCTGTATAAGAACCAATACCATCAAAGTAAGTGATCTTGCTTTGATAATCTTGGGGCATAGCCCCTGGATTTTCCAGCAGGTGTAAAGGGGCATACCTGTTAGCCATATTTGCAGAGATGAAAGGGACAACAAGAAGGAGTGGAACAGTTGGAACAACAGGGATAACAGGAGTAAGGTGTATAGTGGAAGGAGGAGTGGGGAGGCTACTTTGGGAAGTGGATAAAGAACTAGGAGAAGTGGTGGTTATAAGAGGATGAAATGATACTTTAGGAGGGGTAGGAATATAGCTCTGCTGCACTGCTTCAGCACCTGAATCTGAGAACTCTCCTTGTTGCTCTTGCTTCTTCAAGATCTTAGGAATTAAATTGGGGTTTTCAAAGACAGTTGGGGGATTAGGGTTAGGGTTTGACCTAGTGTAATGAGTTTTCTTCTTTGGAGCCAGCTTCTGAGTTTGTTTTCTTAATGTTTTATGAGAAACTTATAGTCACAGCTTTTAAAGGTACTTCCTAGAATATTTACCTGAAAAACAGGAAGCCTGTTTCCTTTCAAGTGGCAATTTGAAAAAGAGTCCCCAGTGGAGTCGCCAAAGATGTTAGCACTCAGGTTGTTCCCTCCTTCCTAAAGGGAATACGGCTGAGGTAACCACTAACTAGTCTTTTAGTTACAGGTCCTAGCCTACCTGCAACCAGAGAGGGCTCTCTCTTTATAATTTAACTTTGTTGGTGTGTGATTTTAGGCTAGTTATGGTGCACTGATTTTGTTTTAGATTTGGTTGGTTGGTGAATTCAAACAGAGCTAAGATATAAGTTACAGAACAGTTTGGGCCATTGGGAAATGGAGTTCATGACTGTGTACTGCTGAAGTATGTTTTTGAAGGAGGAGTATTGCTGCAAAGCCAGATAGACATTTGTGGAACAATTTTTAAAGATTAGGTGATGAAATTATGGAATTAGTGAGTGAAAGGCAGTTAAGAATCTTCCACTATGCTAACAGGGGATAAAATGAGAGTATTTGTTTAAGAGAAGTTATGAATTCCTAAACAATATTCACAGTGAGTGAATTAGTTTAAACATGAGCAATTAAGAATTCATATCCATGGCTAATCCTGAAGAAAATATATTTAGAAATAGAGATTGAGCATAGGGTGTATTCAAACAAATCCTAAGCTATTCTTTTTCCCTATTAATATGATCATGAAACATATGTGAATTTTTGCATACACAGAAAGACAAAAACATGGTTCAGAATAACTTATTGTTCCATTAAGCGACACAGGAATTCTGCAACATAACACAGTCCTTCAATTCCACCTTCAGACAGTATAGGAACCAGGAACTCCACCAGAAATTTGTATTAGCAAAAAGCCTGAGATATACAATGCAGCTGTTCTGAGAGAGTTTCACTACAACCGACCCTCAATACGTTCTATGAGGGGATATATATACAAAAATAGGATACAAAATATCTAGACAGTGAGTCATTGTGTAATAAATTACACCACCAACTCTCTTACAAAAGTAAATGAAAGAAATAACTATAGCAGTTAATATTGATATGGCAGCTGTCTTTCTGTCAGACAAATTTTGACTTTTTGGATCAACAAAGTTGGTTGTAGTTGCGTCTTTAAATCTGCATTTGTTGAGCCTGTTGTCTGAGTGCTTTGATGAGTCATTGTATTGATGCTTCCTGTGATACCTATGTGCTTGATTCTCTGCTGATCTGTACTGTGACTGAGATCTGAATTTTGACAAAAAGGAGGAATATACTTGAATCACCTGGGCAGTACTTCCAGCATTTCCTGCCACCATTCAGCTGGAGGTAGCTGATGTCTCCTTATTTTTATGAGCATTTCATCTGCTTCAGTATATCTGTAGAAATTTGGAGGCATTTCAAACAGATGATTAATCTCATGCTCAATAAAATATAAATTCTCTAATTTATCATACAGAGACTTCCCAGAGGGAGGTCTTGCTTCTTTTGTGGAGCTGGTGGATGCTGTAATCTGATTTTCAACATAATTGTTGATCCTTGTGATGTATTGATCATATGACAACAGTTGTCCAGTACCAGTCACTAGGCTAGGCAATCCTCTATCTTGCAATGGTGTTATCTTTGCCCTGAAATCATCTATTTCTGCCTTCATATCCTGACATTTCCTTTCTAGAGTCTATGTGAAATTTCTTAAGGTTAGCACTTTCTTGGCTGTCATGATAGTGTCTGTTCTACTGTGTATATCCAGTGCTGCCAATTCTTCCTTAGTGTGAGTATTAAGGAAATGTATCATCTTATTAGCCTGCTCAGGCATAATTCCCAGTGTTGTTTTGGCCTTCTGTATTTCAACATGAGCTATGCCTATCAATTAAATTTGCTCATATATTGCCTCTATTGACCTCCATTGGTCATGGATTGATTGGCCAATTTTGTCCCATATAATCTTCTTGATCTCAGCCAGAGTTTTTCCCAGAAGCAGTTCTTTTTCTAAGGCCTTTACTCTGGTCTCTAAGGCTTTTATCTCCCTTTGCTTCTCTGCCACTGTCGTTTTGGACTTATCATAGCTGGCCTCTAGCTTGGCCAGTATTTCTTTGGCTTCATTAATTTCTGTCACTTGAACTTCAAGTTCCTTGACAGCTTTCATTAAGTCCTCCATGCTCATACTTGATTCTGGTGTTGCTGTTGTTGCTGCTGTTGCTTCTGTAGTTGATGTGGCTGTGGTAGGCGCTGGAATAGAAGGAGGGACTACTGCTGCTTATTTAGGAGGAGCAGGGCCAAGAGTTGTAAAAGTTTGAGGGGGTTGGGAGGTTGACTCCCCTTGCTTGTCCTGCAATGCCTTTTCCAATTCTGCTTCCATCTATAGTATTCTCTGATTCATCTTCAGAAGCAGATCCATGGTCTCATCAACTTGCTTTTCCTATGCAAGTTCTGCTGTTTGAGGGTGAATGGTTGGAGGCAGCTTTGCCTGCTTTCTAAGTGTAGCAATGTCATCCTCCTTTTTCTTCATAAGGGCCTTAATACCCTTTGGATCTTTAGGATCATTTCCTAGATCAATGATTATGTCTTCCAAAGTTTTTATTATGTTGTCCTTAGCAGTGGAAGACATCCTTTCCAAATCTAGCTATGTGTTTGTATTTTTCAGTGATTCTTTTAACTAATGGGCCAGCATGGCCCTGTCTGCAAGTGTGGCATACACCATTTCCCCTGTCTGTTTGTGCAGTTCTATTTGATCCATGGGATGTATGTCCTTGGAGAGGACCTCTAGATTTGTCTTTGTGTAGTATGTAGCTGATTTGTGCTTTGGAACCTTAGGCTTAAAATGAGTCAAAATCATTTTATCCTCCTTGATATCATATGCTGCCATCAATCTTTGTTGCTTGGAGGGTGTTGCCTTTAGGAATTGATCATAAAGTTGAACTCTCAAGAGTTAATTTTGTGCCTTAATCTCCATAAAAGCTCCTTTGATACCAGCTGGTTGCTTGCCCTGCTGCCTGGAAGAGGACACTTCGGTACTTTGTTGCATAGCTTGTTACTGCTGGAATGAGCTGGTAGCAGTCTGCTGGCTAGATTCTCTTTCTCTGCTTTCGCTTTCTGCCCTTTCTTCACTGATGTGTTCTTCTTCGGCCTGAGGGTCAATCCTTTGCCTCTTGGCCTCTGGTTGTTGTGTTGACCCACTTGGAGGTGTGGACTCCTCTCTATCCCATTTTATGCCTCTTTCCTCATTGAGAGGAGTTTGCAAGACTGGAATTTGGGATGCTTCATCTTGCTGTAGAGGGGCTTGCCCTTGAATTTGATCTTTTGAAGTGTTTGGCTATTCTGCCTCTGTTTCCTGTTGTACATCCATCACTTCTTTTCCTTTTGTCGTGGTTGTTGTTGTTGTAGATGCCTGCTGGATGGTCTGTGCAGCTGTAGCAGTGGATGTGCCTTCTCTAACTTGGATTGGTAGCTTGAATGTGACCT
>APFE030309036.1:158720-194460 GCA_000404065.3 Pinus taeda
ATATTGTTACTATTGTGCCCCATAGAAGCCCACTATTGTTATTATTGTGCCCTCACATTATTATTGTTATGTCGGCTGGTTATTATGACCCCTTAGACTCCTATATATAGAAAGGAGGTTTTTTCATTGTATCATCCAAGAATTGTTCATTTATGTAATGTAAAGGAGGTTGCCCCCTCGAAGAGGCTGAATTCTAAGGCGTTGATCTATCTTTTCTATCTTTTCTTGAGCTGGTTTCATAACGAAATCCTTAGTAGATCTTAGGTTGAGACTAATGGCAAAAATTCCTGATTCCACCAATCAAGGAAACCCCTCTAACAAGAATCCAAGTCCTTTTCCTTATTTTGTAAATATTGGTGATCCTTTTATGGAAACATTGTCCCTTCCCAGATTTACTATTGGTTTACGAGTTTGGTTGTTTTTTACCTCCTTGGTTCAAAATGTCCAAATTGCTTCTCAACGAAGTAGTCATCCACCTAAAAACCATCAAACTCAAGTTGTTCCTAAATTTAACCCCTTTCCTTCTTCACTTATTATTTCTTCATCCCTTTCTTCCTCCTCACTTGGTGAAATTCTTTATGTTAGTAACTAGGAAGCTAGGAAGAAGAAGCAAAGGATGAAGAAGAAGAAGAAGCAAAATAAGTAGAGGGGAACCAAACAAACATTGCTATGAATGCAACTAATGTTGAGAAACCTTCAAAGCCCCATAAAGTTAAATTCCCTTGCAATATTTGTGAGGGTCACCACCTTCTTAGAGATTTCCCTAGTATTCCACAGGTATTAGAAGTATGGTCATCACATCAGCCCTTATCATCAACCTCTGGAGATCATGTTGGTGATAAACCATTAACTAGTGATAGTACGGTCCATGGAGAAAAGGGTAAAGTTAATTTTTCGTGTAGGTTATGTGAAGGTAATCATCCTATTCACCTCTGTCCCTACATGGATGAATCCTCAAAAGTGTTGGAAAACCTTACAACTTCTCAACCATGACTTCCAGCTGGTTTCTAGAAGCTTTCTTCCAATCCTCCACTAGTTAATGAAGTAATTAATCCAAATCCATATTTAGTCAATCCCACTCTCTCTAAATGTGAATCCCATGAGTCCATTCCCAACCAACCATTGGTTGAAAAAATGGTTGACTCTGTTAGCACTCCTCACTATCCCAAGGCTGAGAAAGGAAGACAAGGAGGTAACCTCAAACCAACTTTGGACTTGGTAGCTAGCCCTACCAAATCAGAAAGGGCTCTCTCAAAAAACAATCTCACAGTCAATGGAAGTGACTGGAGAATATGTAGATCTTAGGCTAGGTATTTAGCACAATAGGGTTTGATTTAGGGTTTGTTGGACAAAAGTGTTATGTTCGAGAACTAGATCAAGTATCCCAAATGATCAGTTGTAAAGACAAGACGGGGTGAGGTAGATACAATCAGTAGCACAAAGTAAATTTTTCATTGTAGTACGGTGAGGGAAAAAGAAGAATAAAAATGAGCATTTAATTATGAATTCATTTGCTTAGAAGAGAAAACACCTATGTGAAAACCTCAAACAAACCAAAGCATATTGATCATGAAATCTGCTTTAAAACTTAAGAGATAAACACCATAATATAGATGGATGCTAGAAATACTTAATCATCAAATGCATAAATAAAACTGAAGAAACACAGTGCCACAAATTACATCCCAAGAATCCCATGAAAATAGCTGCAACTGCATATATTTTTGCAAAAATATCTAGTACACTAGTCCAAGAGATGAGCTTCAAGAATCCAAGCCCCTTTATGAGTTCATTCTGAATAAATATAGATGTAAAACAACATTCCCCCTCTCAGGGGTTGAATCCTTCTTCTTAGGAACTGATTTCCTACTCCTACCTTATCCCTGCCACATCATGAGTAGTTAAAAACTACTTTCCTCTTTTACATAAACTGATTTGAATTTGTCTTGAAAGCACTTAATTACAAAATATCCACTCTAACCATCATTATAATATTCAACTACATCAGATAAAAATATTTTGACACAAATTACATCGACCAAATTTGACTTTGACCAATCAAAACTCGAAATCTGGCTTTCCCACAAAAGCACAATGTAGTCTAGCATAAGCACAACGTGGTCTTTGAGGAGCTTTTTTGGTGGCTTTGCTTGATATTTGAGCTGAAATAATGGTTGATGAAGGTAGTTGAGGATATGTAGAAAGCCTCTAGAAGCTTCAAGCCTACAAAAATCCACCTCCAAGGCACCTAAAAATTCAATCTCCCAAGGCTGCTCCAAAAGCGCGGCGTGGGGTCCAAAGTAGTGGCAGAAACATGAAAATTGCTAGTTTTTTTACCTTTTCTTCAAAACTATGAGATGACATGAAAGAGAGAGTACATATCTGTGATGTAGGGGTCAAGAGTTATCCACACATGTAAGCCACTTTTCATTTGGATGCTCTAAGAAGAAGCGCGACGTGACCATGTTGCGCTTCTATGCATTAAATTGCTAGAATTAACACAAAAATTCAAAAATGACCAAAACTTCTCAAAATTTGTTGATTCTTCATTTTTTAATCATGGGCTATACAACTAGAGATGCATTAGAAATAAAATCTAAGTTATCTCTCTTCTTTATCTTGATTATGGTTTTCTTAAGTCTCCTTTTCATGTTCCTAGCCCTAATTTTGTAAATCCAGTTCCTGGTGTAATAATGTATAGCGATGTGTCTCTGAAGGTTTGTGGCTCTATTTTCCTTCTTTAGTAGCTTATCTAGGTGTTCATTGATTCTCTCAAGCTAGTTTTATTTGTCCTTCTCAATCTCAGCTTATATAGTGTTATCTAGATTTTAGTGTACTTGAGGAGGAAATGACTCATTTTCTTCTCCTTCCTTTCTTGCTATTGCTCTTGCCTTTGGCCTCCTTGGTTGTACCTAAACTTCCTTGTCCTATAGTTTCTCCACATCTATGATGGCCTTGCCCTTATCCTTCTCCACCACCAAACCTGCTTTACTTGATGAGGGATGATCTCCTTTAGGTTTGCTTAGCAATAGTTGATTTACTTTGAGCTGTCCATTCTCTTGCTGCAAAAAGGATATCATGAAGTTTGCCTTGGCAAGATCATATTTGAGCTCTCTGATCTCTGCCTCTTTTTCATTAATTATTTCTTAACCTAATTTGTCTACATTTTGATCTGCTAGGTGAGCCATGTCAACATCTAAAGGTGCTTTCTCTTCGTTATGCAATGGTGCATCATTTTTTCCTGCTAATATTTCTTGTCTCATAGTGCTAGGTTGAACTCTTTCCTCACTGATAATCTTCCTAGACAACATCTTAGCTTAAGCCCTAGTTTTAGGTCTAGGCATTTCAATTATTTTAGGCGCAAACACTAATCTTTTACCTCTGCTATAAATCTTTGTAATCTCTTCCCTAGGTGTCTTTGTCACTCATGGCCTATTAGATGAGCCAACCTCCTATGGCCTAGATGGTGTTGATGGAGTGCTTTGACTGTTAGGTTGACTAGTGGTAGGCATAAGAGCAACTGCTTACATGAATGTCTCCCATGGCATGTTAATTTGTGAAAGATGAAAAAGAACTAGAGTTTGACCAAACCATGGTGAAATAAACTTGCTTGATGATCTCTCCCTTTTATTTGCACTTTCTCAGCCATCTTCAACAACCTTCTAAACAAGTAATTGGGTAGGTTTAGTTGTTTGATGGAAGTGAAATGCATCAACAACCTTATGTGATTTTGATACAACCTAGAAAACCTCCCTTCACAAGTGAAATACTTCATAATCATGTTCATCAAAGGAGCATATCTATCTAATAATTGCCTAAAAGGAAAGATATGAGTGGGAACATCTTTGTAGTGTTGCTTCAGGAAGACTTTGTAGTTTTCAATATACAAATCCATCCCCTTAAACCAAATTTCACCTTGGTTAGGGATATATGTAGTTGAATTGATGACATCTGCTAATATGATGAATTCCATCCCTGTTATGGTGGTCTTATCCCTCTTGAAATTTGTGGCAAAAAGGTTGGTTAACTTAGCATGGCAGCCTACCTCTTGTACCTTCTCACAAAACCCTTGGTAGCCCACATCTTCAAATGACTTCTTGATGAATCATGAGGCATTGATATCTTGCATATGAGTTGGATCATATCTGGAGATATTGCCTCTTTTGTTATACTTCTTCTGCTCACTTTCCATGGTGTTGGTTTGCTTGACAAAACCATAGTTTGATAGGAAGGAAGGGTAGGGTAGGATTGGGAAAACAAGGGAAAAAGGGTAGCTATTTTAGGGAAGGGAATGGAGGGGATAGGGATTAGGGAAAATTCTAGGGAATTCCAGGGCGTAGGGATAGATGTTAGGGAGACTTTGGAACTAGAATCTTTTGAAATGAGTGAGTGAAAGAGGGGAAAGGGCCAAAACACATTCCTAACCCAGAATTTCTGCAAAAGCACAACGTGGGCTTTTTTAGGGAAAATGATGGAAATGAGGGATATGAGTGTGGTAAATGGTTGGGGGAGGTGTATGAAGTGTGTAAAAAGGTGTTAGGGTAGGAAAACTAGGGTATTTCTCACTTAAATGAAGCAAACAACAAGAAAACCCAAAAACACAACAAAAAACCCTAGGAGAGGGATTTCACCATTTGTTGAAGGAATATGACTATATGAAAGCTGATGAGAGGCTATACTTACTTGATTAGAGCCTTTGGAACTTGTAGAATTCTGATTGAACCTTATTGTTTCTCCTTTACCCTCCAAAAACCAAAAATGCAGTGTGCTAACAAAAGCATAGCATGCTTAGGCAGAAACACAACGTGATAGCTAGTTAGGGCTTGATGATGGAAATATGAAGGCTTTGAAGGCTGAGATGAGGCTCAATGGTGGATGAAAGATCTAGGAAGATGGGATGATGTGTTTGAATGCTTTGGATGGTCCTTTATAGCTTGGAAAGTCGATTTTGGTTTGGTAGTGGCATGACATCACATGTGCTTTCTGAGAAATGATGTGATGAGATAGTGTACTGCAACTAATAATTGTATTAGCCAAGATTACATATCCATGAGGGGTGAAATGTACCTTTGAAATAGTTTTCAACATTTTTTCCCTAATTACTAACTCCCATGATGGTGACTATGGTGATGACATGACTCCTATATGAATTTTGATGACCTAACGTAATGATGACACCAAATGCATATGTAAAATCATGATTTGGAACTTTGAACCTTTAAAGTATGCATGATTATGATCTGATGACCAAAATGATGATCAAGGCACTCATTTGATGACCTATCATGAGGAGTGATGACATGAACATGATGGCATTTTATGATTTTGAAAATGGAGGGAGTAGTAACAATACCTAGACATTGACCAATGATCAAATTTTATTTGAAAATTCTATTTGAAACTATAACAATTTGACCTAGTACCCTATCAATTGACATTGAAAGAGTACATTTAATCACTGGTGACTCATAGACACTAACAAACTCTATTCCACCTTTAGGTGATCCCACTTTTTCCATTGAGAGTGAGGATCATAGCACTCATGTTCTTATTTTTTCTTCTGATTCTACCAAACAAGGGGGAATTTCTCTTGTTGTTGCAGAACCCCCTCCAAGTAATGATGTACTTTCCTTTGATTGGAATCAATTGGCATAACCTCGTCTCCCTTCTTACATGCCTTTCCAAATCAAAGTGGAGGCTTGTTATAAAACTATCCATCACATTATTATAGATGAGGGAGATTTTGTTAGTATCCTATCCTCGATTGCTTCACAAGCTATAGGTTCCCCTCTGCTTGTGTCCATTACTTAGAATTTTTTGGCTTTCAATAGAATAACCATTCAACCTTTAGGAATCCTTCCTCAATTTCCTGTTACTTTGGAAGGAAAAAATGTTTGTAATGATGTTATGGTAGTCACAGACCCCTTGGATTTAAATTTTATCCTAGGGTGAGACTATGTTTATTCTATGAACGCTATTGTGTCCACACTCTTTCGAGTGATGTGTTTCCCACATGATGGAAAAATTGTGATTGTTGATCAACTTTCATTCATTGTTCCTAAAATTACTGCCAACCATCCAACTTCCCTAAATGTTTCAAATATGCAAGTGGTATCTCCTCTACCACAGGTTAATTATGTGGAAACCTGTCTTGTGCTTGTACCTACTATTGAAGATGAGAATTTCACTATTTTCTCACCTTCTTTTAACCTAGATAAAATAGGTATTTTGGTGAATCATTTACTGGGGGCATTGGAGCTTGATCTGTCCATTGGATCCCTTGATATGTATCCCTCCCAAAGTGTTTCGCTCCTATCTGATGAGAACCTTTTCGAAGCCATGGCCTCCTAGGGGCCATGATCAAGGTGTATGAGCATAGTTCCTTGTCTTGTGTCAAGCTCATTAAAAAATGAAACAAGGTCCTTTGAGAAAATTTCTTCTACTATTCCACAATCATTAAAAAATGAAACATATATCATTCCAATTTGAGTCTTTGACTAGATCTCATGAATGTTGAGCCCAGTATTTCATTTGATCTTGTAAATGAACCTTCATTCCATATTCTTATTAGTAACTAGTAATCTACTTAGGTGAATGAAATAAAAATTGGGGGGCATGTCCTTAGAATTAAGTCATTATGTTGGGGGCATGAAAACCAATTCCACACATAGTTTTTCCTTGTTTCAAGCTTGTGTAGAAATGAAACCAATTTCAAGCATAGTTTCCTATGTTTCAAGATTGTGTAAAAATGAAACCATTCTCAACCTATTCTCGTGATTTCATTTTTTATCAACTTGTTTCTACAAAATGAGCCTTGGTTTTCTCATTCCATCGCCACCATCTGCTTGGCCAATCATACACTTTCACTTGGTGTGTTTACCCTTTCCAGGGGAACCGCTTCGATGAGTGGTCTTATTGTCTCGCCTCTTGAAATCTATGTGTTTTGAGTAGTTCCATCATGACTGGAACTAGTTGCTATCATTTATACCACTTGTTCCTCTAGGAGGAGTCCTCTTCAAGCTCTTTTCAAACTCCCTAAACATGAAAAGATTGCCAAGAACTTGTCTTTTCAAACTCGTTAAAGTAAATGAAAAGACATGTACTCAGTATACATTTAACTCTTTTCCGAACTTAGATAGACTATTTACGAAAATGAATACTTTAGTAAAACATGACTAAAAACTCTCTTTTTGGACTCAAGAGACTAAATTTACGAAAATGAACCTTGGGAGTTTTCTTTTTCATCTTTCTTTCAAACTCTTTAAACATGAAAAATAAGTTGAGTTACACCTTCACTGGGCTCGAAAAATCACCAAACAACATTGGACTCATCAAACATGATGAGACTGAACCACTGCTTCTCAGGGTTCATTAAAAATACTCAAAAGGATTCATCTAAAGGATGAACTTATAGAACAAGCATATGTTATCCTCCTCAAGCTTGTCAAAAATAAAGAGGTATTGACCAACAATGGTTGGGGAAATTGGGAAAACAGGGTATTTAACCTATTAATGGCAGTGAATTGCTCTTGAACATGACACTCTTTCACTTCATATCCATGACTGTTGGGTTGGGAAATATGTTTTCCTCTTTGTTTAATTACACCATATCAAAAGTCTTCATAATTAGTTTTGGGTCAATGTTGCCAACTCCATAAAGTGTCGATATGTTCAAGAGAACTCCTTTAGTTGACATATGCTACAATACTCTTAAGCCTTCTCCCATTTCAGTCGCTCCTGAACCATGTTTTCATCAACCTCATTTTGTCTCAAATCTTGGTACCTATTTTGTTTCGTTGATGAGGGATACATCAAGGCCCTCCTACGACGGGTCACTTCTTGTCAACGTCGACTCATTATCTAGGAAGTTGACTTAGAAAATCCCTTTGGTACCTTGGAGCTTACATAAGTCAATGACAAGTTTTCTCATTCTCGGTGATGGTTCCTCATCATTAGCCTTCAACCAGAAGATTTTGTGTGGTGTTTGACTTCAGCTCATCCATTCACACCACATATATTGTACTATAGTACCTTGAGAACCATGAACATCATCAGTGGTTTCTCTCACATTTGTTAATGACTTACATCATTGGACGGTAATTAGATGGTGTCTACCATGTTTGAATTCAGCTCATTTACTAGATGGTTATACTCATACTATCGAGTGATAAGGTAGAAGACCCCAGATCTAGTTTCTATCTATCTGGGCTGCGATTCAAGAATCATAGAAGATTACAAAGTGTGATGGCTATGACCATTTAGATAGTCATCCAAGCATGGGTCCACTCTCTTTCATTAGTGGATGAGACTTCTTGATCATTGTACATGTAATATTGGTTTATATGTTGAGTATGGGTATGCCTACCTCAACAATGATATCACGATGATAATATGTATTGTAACAGATGATGATCTCGATCGATTTGTTCTTGATCAAGACTTGTCACAAGATAAACCACTTCAATCCTTAGCCATTTCTTTTGACTTTGTATTTTAGGGGGAATATGATACAAACCATTTTGTCACATCATATCAATAGGCATGAAAACTGGATCAATCAACATCCTTGAACACTTTGTCATAATCCCTTTATAAAGCCCTAAGCATCATTTCTCCAAAAATTTTGAGTTTCTAGGTCTATCTACTCAAAAAACATGTTTTTAGGCCCAACGCACTTTGCATGACTGTCCACCAACATTAGGTGCAAGTTTCATAACTGAGAATCCGTGTTGACCAGCACAGGTTGCTTCATTATGTAGGTGCATTGATTCTAGAATTATGGGAAATTTTAAATATTATTTTTGAATCTTCTCCTTCCAAAATATTCCAAGGTGGTTTTAACCATTTACCATGGATAGTGATCTTGAATTTCTATATGATTCTACTCTAGTGATCATATCTCTTATCCCTTGAGCTTATCCTCTCTCATAAGTGGATCTCAAGCCTAGATTGGTAAATCCTAAACTACCATGTTTACCCTATAAATTTATTGCCTACCATAGAGTTTGGGTTGGCTTTTGGAGATTGTTAGTGCCCTTATGATGTTGCTTTGAGATTAAGGAATCATTATCCTTTTGCATTAGGGTTGGGTGTGAAGGTTTGCTTTGTGGCAAGGAAGGACAAGACAATTAGGGAGACATCTATAAAGTCAACTTCTACATATAATTGTAACTCTCTCCTTTATTTATTAATACAATAAGCACTTTGTTTTCCTATACTTGTGTCATGTTGATACTTATGTATTTAAATTCCATGTTGACTCATTGCATAGAGATATTGGCTTATGCTATGTGGATATTGAAGTTCCTTTGCTTGTTTTGGTCATTGTTGTAGGTTCCATTTATAGTGTGTGGAGCTAGGATTAGAGCTTACAAGCAAAGAGAAGAGGAGGACTTAATACAGGTTCAAGGTAGGTCTCTTTTCCATATTCTAATCTCTCTAACGAAAAATTAGATCATTTTATCCTCTGTTGTTCTATACAAGACCACTAGATCTAGGGAGTTCATTTTTGTCTGCAGAAGTGAATTTTCCATATAACATTATGCATGAAATCCTACCCAAATAAATTGAAAGTACTACTAATACAAACCCTTATTGTTGTGCATGCCTATATATGCAATGGAGAAATGTCAACAAACCATGCCAAAATTTTTAGGATTATCACTTGAGATGTCAACCTTCACATATGCTTCTTGTGTATTGTTATATGTCTTCTAACCAATTCTTTCTTCAATAATGACTTAGTCATAAACAAAACAATTTACTGAACATACCTCAAGTAGGATGATGAAAGTGTGCCACTGACTTCTTCAGTGTTATGCCTTGAAGATGTCCTCAATTTTTCCACTGATTTCTGTAACAACCTCAGGTTAAAAGTTCGTGTAATAAAGTTAATAAAGGAAAAATAAGACCAAGATCATGCGACATGTATTCCAAGTTGAATGTTGGCTAAAACACCCTAGTGGGTGTTCATTTGGTTTATTATGGCCAAGTAAATTGGCAAAGGCATTAGCAAAGTAATTGAAAAGGCAAACAGGCATTAATTGGCATTTTATTTTATGAAAATAAAGGAAATTAGGAGAAAAGTAAGGTGAAAGGTCACTAATTTGCATGAGAGGGAAATTGAAGGAAAAATAGAGGAAATTGAAGAAAATAGAGGCCTAAATGATAAAAAAGGCTTATGAGGATTAGTTCACAACCTTTTTATAGTTCAGTTTTGGAGCTCTCTCTATTCTCTCATACTCTTGCACACTTATAGAATTCTTGGAGGAATTTAGCATTGAAGAAAGGAAATAAAAAGAAGGACATGCAAGGAAAGGTTGGATCAGGAAGCTTCAGTAGGAATTCGTAGGTAACAAGTTGCATGTGTGATATCCTAGCTAGTTTATGGATGCATGATACATGCATGTTTGTATTTGGTTCTCTTGCTATCATTGGCATGGGTTTTTTCAGGTGTGAAAATGGTTTCATCCTTGCTTTTCCATTTCCAGATAGCCATGGTGTGATGGGGTTCTTTACTTGGTTAAGAACTAGATTTCCATATGGTTTTGGAACCGGGTGAGGTGGTCTCAGGAAAATTCCCAAGGGCCTAGGAATCCCTTGACAAATAATGGCAGGATTTCAACAAATCCTGAGGGTGGAGATGGGAAAAATCCTCAAGGTATTAGTGAAGAAATCTAGAGGCACCCATGCTTGTTTTGGGCTAGTGATCCCTTGACCAGTTTTGGCGGGATTGTGGTAAATCCTGGTAGTGTATGTTTTTTCTTTGGGCCTAGGAATCCCTTTACCAGTAATGGCAGGATTACAGTAAATGCTAGTTGTTTATAACCTTGTTTGGGCCTACAAATCCCTTGAATGGATTTGACGGGATTGTTGTAAATCCTAAGGGTGGAGGTGGCTTGATCTCCTAGAAACCCTCATAGATTTGATCTTGAGTCCCACATTCATGCTTGGAATATGGCACAGGGGTGATTGGTTGAAAGAAATATGGTTAAGCTCAATCTATGGCTGGGTGGTAAATGGGAGTCCCTGACTTGGTTGGCTTTTTCATATGCTAATAAGAGATCTTTTCCCTCTTGTATTTCATGAGTAATTATACTTATTATTATGTGGCTTTAATATTTGTTCTAACATGGTTATTATTCTTGTTATATGTTGGTTATAAGAATGGTTTCATAATAGGTTCTAGTTATGTCTCTCTATGTATTTGATTTGTCGATGAATGGTTAATGAATGCATGAGCTAATAGATGTTATTGCATAAATTATGAGAGGGCATTAGACCTACCTGGTTATTCTCAGATAAGTATGAGACCTCGATGTTGAGATATGAATTTATGACTTGTAGATTACATGTTCTCAATGTGTTTAACGAAATGACCATAATGGTTAGGCCTGGTTAGGTCAAGTCCTTAATCAAGTTTTGTACCAGAGTCTTCTTCCTTGTGTCATTTATTGTTATAGAAAATCTCATCAAGTTATGGGCAATGATATGGAGATTAGCCCTTAAAAGGTGGCACAAATTTTGTGCTTGTAGGCTCAGAAATGGGAAATTGGGACTGCAGTGTTATGCCTACGACTGGAGGCATACAGTTTCATGCATGCAGTGTTATGCCTGCGAATGATAGTCTAGGTCAACGAAAACGTAGCCTAGCTCAGGGTCTGGGAACCTGGAGTGGTTTTTTAGCTCCTAGGGGTCCTGTAGTTCCTGAGGAAGGTATATAAGTTTCTAGTTGTCGGCCCCACTTTCTTAATTGTATCTAGGAGGTCGGGGCATATCACAGTAACTCTTCATCACATGTTTACCCTGGTATAATGGTGAACTTAGGAAATTGTGGGAGGAGGTGGTTACAATTTCCAAATATTCAAAACAACTAGCTTAGCTCCTATTCAATCACCAAATCCAGACCTAAAACTTTCATCAAACTTGATACAACCTTCCTCAAATAAACCCAAAACAACTTTCAAAGTCTGTCCACAAAAGGGCTAGGAGTCTGCAATTAAAATATGCTTCATCACACTACTCCTGGATTAATTGAAATGGTTATTTGAAAAAAAAGTCAAAACCCTTGGATGAAGCCCTAACCAATCTTCAACTGAAATGAAAAAATATGTTACAAAACTAAGCATCTTGTACCAAAATTACCCTTCATAAGAAAGCTCAACGCAGACTAAAATTCGCCAAGATAATATATCTTAATGTTATTAACCAGCCCTAGTTTGAGGGAAAAAAATACCTTTTGTTTTGTCAAGGAATCATTTTGTACTATGTATTTCCCTTTGCATAGTGGGGACAAATTTAGATTTTAATATCCTACCTTAAGGCTGAGATTGGGCCTAAAAATGGACCTAGATTATACCTCAAAAACTCTTGAACTTATGTTGATGCAACCCTACCTTAGAGTCACTATTTTAACCTCAAAGGAGATTTGAAATGAGCCCCAAAGGAGCATGAATTTAGCCTCAATAAATGATATAAATAAACCTCAGATAAAGGTATTGTACAGCCACAAATATCCCTTAAACAAGCAACAAAATAACCCTTAAATCAATTTTCAATATGCTTCATGAAAGATTTCTGATCTGCCTCAACACAACCAAACACACCATCAAAAAATGCAAAAATTAAGCCCAAACATGCCCTTCCACAGGGGCCGAATGATCCAGGTGGATATTGGCGGCCACCCACCTATTCCACTTGGACCCCCACCATTGTTTCTTTCAGTTTCCTTAATTGTAGCACAATTTACTATTTTTGGCAGTTTTTCAGGTCATGAACTTCCGGAGCCATTTTGAGGCCCTAAACGATGCTTTTTTGGAAAACAAACAAACCCAGAGCATATAATAAGGGTTTATAGTCAAAATTTGTAGTCCTCATATGGATATTTCTAACGATTTATTGTACGTGTCAAATGAAGATTGTATGCCAAAGTTATGACCCCAGGAAGTTGATGTTCCAATTTATCCCATGGGGCCCATGGACTTTTGGCACTTAATCTCTTACGGTTAGGTTTTTGGATGTTTAGGGTTTTCCATTGTTTCTTAATAA
Organism: Pinus taeda; assembly: GCA_000404065.3. Taxonomy (NCBI): domain Eukaryota; kingdom Viridiplantae; phylum Streptophyta; class Pinopsida; order Pinales; family Pinaceae; genus Pinus; species Pinus taeda. The sequence goes on from APFE030309036.1 coordinate 171,768, forward strand.
TAAATAGGCCTTCGAGCCTCATTGTAATACATTTTAGAAGGCATGTAGTCGCCACATCTCTTCTCAGAAATAAGCTACCATCACTTGAGCTAGTTTATGTCCATTCTACATGTAAACAATTTTTAGTACTTAGTTATTAATGAATTGAAGTTTTGTTTTGTTGGATCTTTGTGTTTCTGTTTATATTTTTATTTTATTTGATTCCTTCATAAATCTGGATCATTGAATAACCTCAACGCCCTAAGATGGACACAAAAAATTGCCTTAGAAAACCAACATAAGATAGGATCAACCACAAAAAGGCCCTAATTCAATCTGCAACAAACCATAAAATAGGCCTTTTGACTAACAAAGATAAGTCTCCACAAAAAAGGTATAAAGTTTCAACACAAAACATCTCAAAAATTTCAGTGAACCATGCTAATTAATGCCCTCAAAACATAGCCAAAACAGTGCCTCGAAAGCATTCAGATTCTCCTCATGATGCATTAGAAACTAAGTTTGTATTTTCCCTAGAATTATTCTTTCTAGTTCAAATTTGATCCATATAAACTTCAATTGAACTTCAACAAAAACTTCGACCTCCTACTTCAGATAGATGAGTATGCCCCTAGCCTCAAAACAAAAGATGAGATTGATATTTACGTAAATGAGCTCTTTAGGAGGAAACTGAGTTCAATATATAGAGGAGGGGGCTTATAGAAGGGGGGGGTGCGCGACATGGCCTAAATACCATGGAGTTGACCTATCAAATTTTAAAATTTGAATTTTCAAATAGAAAATTTTGGAGTCAAAATTAAATTACCCTTTGAAGTCAACTTAACTTGGTTTTTCTTAACTTAAAAAAGGAATGATTAATGCATTTCAAATCCTATCAAAATAATTTAATGCAGATGCCATCCTTTAAATCTATCAACATGCCCAAAATTTCTAATCATCAAGCTGCCATTAGCATCACAGTTTGGGTTTCCTTGACCACACACTTTGTGCACCAAATTTGACTAATCATATCTCCTCAACCGTGAGGAGTTATGGGGTGTGTCACTCGACCATTGGAATCAACATGGCGAGGAAAATAAAAAAGAACTAATGGTATTGCTTACAAAAGCATTGATCTTCGTTGTCATTTTCGTCATCAAAAGTGGGGTATCATGACCACATTGCAGGAGCTTCCAATCAATGCAATCCCTAGATGAATATTAAGAGCATTCAAAGACCTATGGTGGCATCAATGACAACACCATTCAACAATAAATGTTGGGAAAAAAAAAATTGTAAGCTTTTGTGAAAAAATTCAAGGACAAGTTTTTAATTAAATGCAAATTTAACACATTAAATGACATAAATAGTTTTTGAAAAAATATCATTAGAAGACAACACAATTCACTACATTTCTTGTCAAAAAAAAAAAATCATAATGCACATATGAATTTCAAGGTATTTAGTTTAAAAGATATGTAAAATATCAAATTTTCATGGCCAAATTTCACTAAAAAATGTGACATGTATTCATAGATTTACCCACAACTTTGGAATATGGCACCAACAACATGTATGTGTGGCACTTTGTAGCAAATTGGTATTAACATTGATACAAGGACAACAACATGTGCACATTGAATATGGATCAAGTCTAAACTAAGATTGTGACATTGTTGAATCTTTCCCAGCTCAACACCTTATTGATGATTTTTTTTTGGTAAATAAATTTTACTATAGAACTTGCAAGTAAGTCATTTTTCAAGTTGTTTATGATCCCATGGTATAAGAGGACTTTCACTATAGTGGATTTCCACTTTTGTAAAGGAGAAATCACCAACAAGCTAGGTTCCAATGACTCCCATGTGCATATTCAATATGGAGCAAGTCTAAAGTAAGACTATGACAAAGTTGAATAGCTTATTAGTGTTTTTTTTTAAATAATTTTTAGCAGATAACTTTCTAGCAAGTTAGTTTTCGATCCTCCCATGATACCTCTAAATAATATTTTCACTCCCATAGATTATTATTTTGTGAAGTCTAAGATTCCCCTGTCAACGATTACTCAATCGCAGGGGAGGCACATCTTCTTCTAGACACTGGAGATTCTTTGGGTGGGAGTCAGTTGCCAATTTTTTTTTATGTTGTTTCCATGGAGGTGCAGAAGGAAATTTTCACTTTGGAAGCTAAAGAGTTTGGAGATCAAATGTATTATTCATATTTGAAGTTTGCAGTGGCAATACCAAATGGGTGCCAGACCTTGGTAAACTTAGAAAGAGAAGGTTATATTTTATGCATTCTATATCAACGCATAAGCAGATGGAGACTCTTCTTCACATGATGCTCTGAGACAAGCAGGTAGATAACTACAAGTTCTTTGTGGGTTGGGAGGATTTGAAGCGGATCCTAAGGGATATTCATTATGATATGGATGAAATTGTTGTCAAATTGAGCAAAATAGAACGCTATATCATATCAGACTCTGAAACTGAGTCAAATGCACCTCCAAATGGTGAAGCGGTATGGCGAAGCGGTTATAAATGCACAACCAATCAATATGATTAACCTCTTCAGATCACTCAATGGTCATCCTGGACGAATAAGTCCATCTCTATTTTCATTTCTATCTCATGGTCTCATAGTTGGTGGTTGATTTTATGTTTTTTGTCATCCTTATTTTTATATGGAACTAGTTGTTAGATTGTTAGAGGATAAAATATTCATCTCTTAGTATCTATGGTCTTTTTGTATGGTTGGTAATCCACCACGTCAATTGTTCACATCGTGGTAGTTGATTTTTTGTAATGTATTTAGCAAGATGCTGTTTTTTTTACCATGACAACATTGGGCTCTCAAGAACTTCATATGTAATTTTGTTTTTTAAATATAAATAGACATCATATCGAATATTACTATATATATATATATACTTACTTGGCCAATATACCAGACAAATTGATTTAAATAAACCTTATAATATACATTATTTTAATTGCCAAAGTACCACATCGAAATCATTCTCATTCGGTGAAGTACCCAAAGCCAAAATTAAATTGGTTATCATTTTGGCAACTTGCATAAACATGGCCTTTTTCTGCCAACTCTCACAATCACATTAAAAAACAAAAAAATTACATACCTCTTTGGGTTAAGGAACCAAATAGAGATTGGCAGAAAGGTGCTACCTGCTCCTTTCTACAAAAGGAAGGGACAAAAATGGTTGTGTTTTTGACAGGATCTAGTCCCATTTGGGTTGTACGAAATTGATCAATTTGGGGAGGAACATGCAGACCCGTGACAAATTGAGAAGCGATCAGAACGCGACGATGGAGTCCTTTGCAGACCCGTGAGCAAAATTCGCCTCGAATGCACAAATGCCACCTTATGTCATTCACCATACCTGCAATTTCGAGCTCTCAAAACGAAGAAAATACTAAAATTCCTCCTGGATCATTGGGACAAACACCAGAGGACACAGCGCAATGGCCAAGGACGCCGCCCATCTTAGCAGATTGCAGCTTTACACACGTTAAGGCCGCTGCCCATTCCATCTCGTTTGTCCTTTGCCCATACATTTCAATATCACCATCACAGTGCCTCTGAAATTTGGTGGAGACTGCAGGGAATAATCCATTGAAAAGCTAAACATTCATTAATGAAGACGTGGAGTTCATTGAGGATAGTGGATGCTCTGTTGCCATGAGGCTGCAGGGCATATATAAAGCCTTGGCAATGGCTACTAGAACCAGCACAACTTGGCACTGGTATTAAAACATTGAAGTCTTTTGGATATGGGGGCTGCAGCTTTGTATGTAAATGTTGCAGTGCTGGTGGGATTTTGTTGTTATGGAGTTGTGGCGCAGCTGAGCAGAGACTTTTACATGAATACTTGCCCTAATGTAGAGAGAATCGTGAGAAATGTGGTGGCTCAAAAGTTGACAGAAGCTCCCACTTCGGCTCCCGGGGCCCTCAGACTCTTCTTCCATGATTGCTTTGTGGAGGTTGTGTTGCAGATTGTTTTTATTATAGTACAAAGTTCTGTAGCCGATTGTTTTTAATATAGTAAGAAGTTCTGTTGCAGTTTGTTTTTAATATAGCATCTCTGTAGTCATCCTCTGTTTTAACATTTATTTGCTGTGTTCTCCCCCAGTCCCACCAGCCCCAGCTCTGTTAGAACTTGCTTAGATCGTCATAGGGGCAGCGCTCAGAAGTATTAGAACTTTCCATGTATATGATCAGCCACCACTTATTATGCTTTAATTTTGGATTATTTATCATTTTTTATTTTAGTTCAATGTCAGTGTTCATATTGGATGGAAGAACAATTTTATCTATAAAACAATTTTTAACTCCATAAGTGACTTTGATGCTCAACCCTTTTTTAGAAGATTAATTTGATAATCCTAGATAATCTTCAACTATTTCTAAAACATTTCAAAAAAAACAAAAAATTAAATTCAGACAAACCAACTCATATATCTATCATAAATCCTCACAATATGTAATTTATGTATATTCACCCCTTATTAAAACACAAATATTATATTTAAGTATAACCATTCAAATATTATATTTAAGTATAATCATTTCACTATTTGTAAATATTTTATAAAATTATTAAAATATTTTCTATTTAAAAATTATTTTTATTTTATAAATTTTTGTTTGATTAGCTAATTTATTGGACAATTTGAACCAATAATTTTTTGACAGAAGTGTATTAACAGTGCACCCATTCAATATATTGTGTATCTTATAAGTGTTGAAAATGAATCTTTTTCAATATATTGTGTATCTTATGTTGAAAATGAATCTTTATTTTTATATACTATTTTGATTGGAAAATAATCCATGTATAACCACATAACTCTGATTTAACAGCCATAATAATTCAACAGCTTACAACTCTGATTCAACAGCCATGACCACTAAACAGCTTACAACTTCTTTTGCACTCTGGTCACTCTTCTTTAGGTTCCCACTGGGCTCACCCCTGTGCATGAGTGTCATCCACCAACTAAATTTAGGATTGTGTATTTAGAAAGTTTTAATACTTCTCCACAGCACACTGATCAGAGATCTGATGAGGTGCTACTATAACAGCCTTGTAATATTGGTTTCATATTTTTCTAAAGCTTTGAGTGTTTTTAATGGAGTTCTGGTGTTACAGGGTTGTGATGCATCTGTGCTTATTGCTAACAAGGCTTTCAGTGTTTCTAATAAGGTTCTGGTGTTGCAGGGGTGTGATGCATCTGTGCTTATTGCTTCCAGTGAGGATAATGTAGCGGAGAAAGATGCAGACATTAACCTATCGTTGCCAGGAGATGGATTTGATGTTTTCATTCGAGCAAAGAGAGCGTTGGAATTACAGTGCCCAAATGTGGTGTCTTGTGCTGATGTAATGGCCATTGCAACCAGAGATCTGGTCTCCATGGTGTTCTCTCATGACTCTATACCTCTGGTCACTTTTTCTCTGTTGTTTTAGTGTATTCAATTGTAGAAAGCAGAAGCACCGTCATGGTTGACATAGGACAGTAGTTATTTGTAAAAGTTCCGGGTTGATAATCTGGTTTTTTTGTGTGGTATATATAGCTTAGTAATGAAATTAGGAAAAAAAAAAATATGAATTACTCAATCAGGGTAATGGTTAGGTAAATTTCAGAAATATTATAGTAGATTTCAGGAATGTTTTGGAATTTGATGGACAAGAATAAGATCAAATCTCATTTTGTTGTTCAGAACCAGGTTAAAATATTGACTTTGATTTCTCTCTCAAATTCAAAAATATTTCTAAAATTTGTAATTGCAATAAATTCAACTAGCTAAAATTAAATTGCAAATTCTTGACGATCAAATTTTTCAAATATTCCAAAATTTACAATCTATATGTACAAATAACTCACTAGTCAATTATGCAAGCTAGTGCACGATGTGACGGTCAGGGCGGTTGGTTTGCACGCCCCAGCCTAGTTCGAGTCCTGCTGAGCTTCAGCGTATTCTGCCCCATGTGGTTGTAATGTGATCGTTTCAATGTGATGGTTGTCAGGGTGTCTGATACGAAAAAAAAACCATAATATTTCTAAAGAAAACTAGCCCCTCCCATTTCAAAAAAAACTCAGTAATCAATTAAATTCAAATAGTTCGAAGATTATTAAAATTGACTAAATTCAAATAGTTCGAAGATTATTAAAGTTTATTCTCAGATTGAATCAAATTTAACATTTTGAAAGACATTTTCACTGAAGAAACGCTTCACTAATGTATTGTATACTGAAAGCAGGTCGGAGGTCCGAGTTGGGAAGTTCTAAAGGGCCGCAGAGATGGCCTCATCTCAAAGGCATCCAGGGTGGCAGGAAACTTGCCGACCGTAAATATGACAGTCGAACAGCTTATTTCACTCTTTCGGTCTAAAGGATTAAGTCAAGTCGACCTGGTTACTCTTTCTGGTAATTCAGACATAAACGCCATGGATACCTTTCTTCTGAAATCCGAGTCTTTTTAATGCCTGATATACCGAATTACATTGTAGAATTTTTCTCTTTTGCCATGATCATTAGAATATGGTCCTTTGGTAGACTAAATACCGGAATTTGAAGAAAAGTAGGGTAATATGTAGATTATTTTTGTTTTAGTTGAAGATTATATAACATTTTTAAAATTTAATAATTGTTTAATATTAACAAATTTTATATTCGTCCCTACTTTCCAAATTTTCAAAATATTTCATAATTCATGATGAAATTAATTTCCAAAGTATACGTAGAAAATGTAGAAAATGTTCAAAATTAAATATATGTAGAAAATGTAGGAATTGAGTAAAAACCCTATGCTATGCCGTTGCAATAAATCACTAATAAACAACCTAGTTACCAAATTCGCAAATTCAACAATGGATTTGAATAGTTACATGAAATTCAATTATGTTTGTTTATAGATTTATTTATTTACGGGTGTATATTTAATTTTAAAGTATTAGACAACAAATTGGTGTATGAGATTTTTTTGTTTGTGGGATAAAGAACCCACTTCTACCCAGTGATTTGACTGCGAAATCTATCAAAGCATAAATATTAATATTCTGCCTCTCTAGCTTTGAATATATGACTCAGATTAACACATCTAAATAACCACCTGCATGTAAAAACAAAAAATATAAATAATCATCCTAACTTTGAAAAGTTGGAAAGTCATGAAAGTAGGAAAAAAAAATTGTGAAAGTGTGCATTACTGATTTTCTATATATGTTCTTATCTTAGATAAATAATAAAGAAATTTAGAAACTAAAAAACCATGTTAGATTTAAATTTTGTTAAACCTAGGAAGAAAAAGGAAATTTGAAGGTTTTTTTCGATAAATTGCATGTAAGGTTGTTATATTAGGTAGAGTTATCAGAAATGACTCAAATAAATTAGGAAGAAAATTATCTGTAACATGGATATTCTTTTTTAGCAGGTGCTCACACCATTGGGTTCTCACACTGTAACGAGTTCATTTACCGCATATACAACTACAGCAAAACCTCTGACATAGATCCAACGATGAATCCAAGCTATGCGCGCAGTCTTCGGGGTATATGCCCTCAGTATGGTTTCGATCCGACTGTGGTGGCGTTCAACGATGTGTCAACTCCCACCACCTTCGACAACGCCTACTATCAAGACGCCATCAGAGGGCTGGGGCTTCTGGCAACCGACCAGATACTGTATGTCGATCCTCGCACTCGTGGGTATGTTAATGCATTTGCCAAGTCCGGGCAGAGCTTCTTCAACAACTTTGCGGTGTCCATGATCAAGCTGGGGAATGTGGGCGTTAAGACTGGGAAACAGGGAGAAATCCGCAGAGACTGTGCATCCTTCAACAACTACAACTAGCTGAATGTTTTTCATATCAAGAGCTCAGAGCTCAAAGTTTGGAATGCAAATTTTTTTTAGTAGCGATAGCGATGCAGTTTAAGGATCTGCAGATCAGTGACTAAGTGACTCCTATCTCCATAGGATTAATTGTACTTTGGCTTAATCACGAAACCTGATTCTAAAAATGTGAAGTTTTTACCCATTAAATTAATTCTCAAAAGTAACTACAAATTCCAGAGTACATTTTTACCCAATTCTAGAGTAGAGGTTAAGAGATGGGTCGGATCCTCAGATCTATTAGTTCCTGAATCTTCTCCGCTAAGGGTAGATGTTGATTTACTTCATGCATTGTATTTTTGATTTACTTTATGCATTGTATCTTTTATAGGAAACTGTTTGCTTCTCCCACTGTGTATATACATCAGTGTATTACAGTCCCTTTGACCTACTGTGTGATGATTAGTTGGACATAAATATAATTATCTTATCTTATTTTATCTACAAATTTTAGAATACATTTCTACCAAATTCGTTAATCTTTCTTCAATAAAAAGAATATAGAAGACATTGCTGCACAAACACATTGGTGTCTCATTTTGGATCCAGAGAACTCATACTTCAAAAATCAACTCTCTGTTAAGTTGGCCTTTTGTGTTATTAGATACTGCAAAATCTATACAATCTATAATTTTTAACGAAATAACTGAAGTTAAAATTATCCATCTGCAATCAAGGCAGTAATTGTGGGCCAAATTTTTCTCCTTTATGGAAATTTTGTTGGGAAAAATCTTGTGTGGAATAAGTTTATTCAAGTCGCAAGTTCCTTCTCCAAAAATTCCCTTTCTAAATTTTCTTTATGCTTAACGAACTTACTAATATTACATAAACTTTATAATTATACATTTTATTTTAAAAAAAAATTATACATTATAAAATTTCCAAAACATAACCTGTCATTTCAATATTTGAAGAAGGATTTTCCAAAATTCACCCTCAAAATAGTACTTTCAAAAGAATACTTCCAACACAACTGCACATTAATATTCCTACCAAAATTTCCATGCAATACATAAAATTCTTTGTAGAAGTCATATTCTCAGAGATGAAGATTTATAAATTTAAATAATAAAATAAAATATAGCAGATCTTTAAATGCGAAGGTTTTATATACTTCATTATGGGATGCATACTTTTAAAATACATATATTTTAAAGAGCTTCACATTCATATGTTTCACATGGATGGAGTTTAGTTTAATTAGGGGTAGTTTAGTGAAATTTTGTTATTTAAAAGCTAGTTTTGAATATACTAGCTGGATTGGTGTTTGTTCTCCTGTCATTAACGCAACAAAATCTGTCAGATATTCATCGCGCTCGCTAGATTGGTATTCGTTCGCTCGATTGCTCTCCATTATGAGCCAGCTACCATGGAAATCCTGGTTTTACCTTTATAATCCGCATAATCAGTTTTTGATAATGGTAACTGAGCCTCCTTAAATAGTATGGTTGAGGCAAAAGCTCTTGCCGGTCTTCTTGTCTTCTGTGTGTTTTTTGATATATAGGCTATTTCAATCTATGGAGATTCCAACATGAGCTTGCCACATAAGAAGCCCTCACCTGACAGGCTGGATGGACAGGATAATGTTCTTATGGGACTCACTAGAGACTTGATGCAGGAGCATCAGCTCACCGTAACTGGGCAAAATCTCAACCAAGTTCGCAGGCTATTGATCGATTGGACTATTTAATTTTTACTGTGATAATTTTTCTTTTAACTTGTTTTTACAGAATCAGTGAATTCAGACATTTTTTTTAATTAAATTAGAATTACTGTAGCTCAGTTATTAGTTAGGAAATAGTCCGTTGAATTAGGAAAGTAAGGACAAGTTGTTCCTCCAAATCTTGTAATGTCAAGCAAATATAGTTATTAACGACAACAATATTTTTGTAACCATATTCTATGACAGTTTGATTAACTGTAAAAATCAACTGAAAATAGAGAGATATAAACAAATCAAATGTAGAGAGGGGTTCAGTTCAATTTAGAGGAGAAGAGAAATAAAGACAGTCAGAAGCATTCAAAGAAGCTATTTGTCCATTTGTATCATTTTTCCTACTATTTGCCTAAACTAAACTTTTCTTTACAGCTTGATAAAATACCACACCCAGAATGTCTATTAATATGTTGTTGTATATATTCTAATACGAACCACAGTCAACCAGTAAACAATTGGATGAAGTCTCGGTAATTTACAGTCGCATATGTAATACAAGCATACAATTATTGGATACCTCTTTCGCACACGGTCAAACAAGAATCAAGGCATACAAACTCCAGAAGTCCGAGAAGAAGAATTTGCACACAGAAGTCAGCCATTACCAGTATTTGAAACCATAAGAGCAACCACAAAACAGAGGCGGAACACAATCACAAACAGAGGTAATATTGTTGTACATTTCTTTCCCAAATTTCGTTTTCAGAAAATCGAAGGACCGTCGATAAAATTAACTATTGCAAAACCAGAACAATTTTATGAAAAGCAAAGTCCATTCTTATATATAGAGTAAAGATACAACGCATGGTCGGAAAACATCACAAGCCAGAAAACCCTGGATTAGGGTTTGACCGAAACCAAACATCGACGACTTTCACTTCTTTTCAAACTTAACACAATAAGTGACCGGAAGGAATACAGCCAAACCAAACTCCATTCAACGACCAAAGGACCTGAACAAGTCTACAGTAACCGTGCTATCGTGCAAACTACAAACTAGATATTTGAGATTCAGGCCTACCCTAGAACAAGCGGACTGTATAAGTTAAAGACTGGAGGATTCGCACGCCCAGGTTGCTGACAGCGACCTACAACCAACAAAACGTTTGTATTACGAACAAAGCAAGGAGAAGAACTACAGGCAAATGTGTAAATGTGTGCGGAAAATTAACAGAACAGTACAATACCTGAGTGAACGAAGCCGGAAGCAACCATAGCGACATTCTGAAGGAGTTGAACGACTGTAGACTAGAGGAGCCAAATGAGTGAGTTCCAGTTACAGAAGCCGAGTAAAATTGAAACAAGTACAGGAGTTATTACCTGTTCCCAACGAAGAACGAACGCCAGAGAGGTCCTGTGCTCGGGACAAATACTAGTGCCGCATAGTGAGAGCCCAGAACAACAACGAGTGAAAAGATTGAACCAGATTCGAACCAGGCATAACAAGAGTTCAAGAATTACAATAAAGTCACAGTAACTTCCAGAATCGACCATAAAGCCCCGACCAAAATCACGAGGACGCGCTCACAGACCAGCAATACATTACAACTAGCAAACAAACGTTGAGGACATCTTACAGAACATGCACATGCATGAGAGAAAAGAACAGTAAAACTTACCAGTTTTGAACCACGGACCAGAGCCGAACAACCACCATTTTCGAACATCATTTCCATTACAGTTACAAGCAGGTCGAACAGAGAAGGGTTCGAGGTTTATCACAAGTAGAAGGTTGCACATACCAAGCGGAATAGAGAAGACAACGTTCCACAGAAGGAAACAAGAAACCCTCGACCAGGAACCCTCAACGCGAAGGAAGCGGAGGAATAATCCAGAACTATCACAAGGAACAAGGGTTAAGGCACGAAGAGCGAGTGGAGGCAGTTTCGAGGCGGGAGTACAGAGCATTCAGTGCGAGCATTAACTCTAGCCACCAACCTAACGTAGAATCTCGCAGATGATCACAGTTGAAGATTTTTATTGCCACGTATACCCCTTTTCCAACGTGTAAAGCGTGGGCCATTAGGCTGGGTTACACCAGAGTGGTATCAGAGCATTGAGTTTAATAGATTAAAAAAAAATGGACATAGGTAGATGAGGACAAGGCCGAGGTGCTCGTAGAATGGCAGATGAAGCATTACGAGAAGAACTCAGAGTTCTTACTGCTCGTTTGGAAGCAGTAGAGGCAGGTAGGCGAAGAGATCCAGAAATGGGCAATGTGAGTGAAGAAGAAGTAGAAGTGGCGGCAGATGGACCTGAAGGTGAATCAGCAGAGGTGAAATTGCTAAAGTCTGTCCTATTATCGAACAGTAGACCAAAACCAGAACTCCCGACGTACGATGGTAGTTTGTCTATTGATGTTGTGTTGGATTGGATTAGTGAGATGGACAAGTATTTTGAATGAGAGGAAGTTAGTGAAGACCGTAGAGTCAAATTCGCAGCGACAAAGCTGAAAGGACACACAGCTCTGTGGTGGGATAGTGTCCAGAATGAAAGGAAGAGGTTGAACAAAACACCGATTAAAACTTGGACAAGAATGGTAGCCAAGTTGAAGGGCAGATTTCTGCCAAGGGACTATCAAATCGCGTTACATAGACGGGTACAAAACTTAAGGCAGAGGGGATTGACTGTGAAGGAGTACACAGAGGAGTTCTACCGAGTGAATTTGCGAGCCGGATATACAGAAGATACGGCAGAAAGGACAGCCCGATATGTTAATGGATTGAGAATGGATATTTTGGATGAAATAAGTATTTTGTCTCCAAATAATACTAAGGAGGCATACCAGAGCACAATAAAAGCAGAGGAGAAAATTAACCGAAGACAAAATGCCCGGAGAGGACGAGGGTCTGCCAGAGGGAGAGGCCAGTCCTATGGCAGGGGTCAGACTGCCAGCAACAGTGAGGAAGCCAGCAGTTCGAGGACTTCGGGAACAACAGAAAAAGGAGACGGTGTGAGAGGTGGCAGATCATTCCAACGCAGCAGAGGAAATGGCCGAGGAAGGGGAACTGGTTATCAATGCTATAGATGCCACAAGTGGGGGCACCGTTCGTTTGAGTGTCCAGAAGCAGATTCAGCTGGACAGCGGGGCGCGTATGTGGCGCAACTGGAGGAAACAGCAGCACCCCCTCAAGAGGCAGAGAATGCCCCAGAGATGGGAGAAGCTTTAGTGTTGCATAAGGTACTATTGAAACCAGTCGATGAGAGTGTCGAACAGACGCAATAGAAAGCTCTATTAAGGACAATTTGCAAATCACAGGGTAAGTGTTGTAAGATGATAATTGACAGTGGAAGTACGAACAATTTGGTATCCACGTAAATGGTGGAAAAGCTGGGGCTGAAGCGTTTAAAGCATCCCAGTCCGTATAGAGTTTCATGGTTACAAAAGGGGCACCAATTACTGGTGGACGAGCAAAGCGAGGTTGAATTTCAAATAGGCAGATATAAGGATAAAATTATTTGTGACATCATGCCGATGGACGTATGTCACATATTGTTGGGCAGGGCTTGGCAATATGATAGGAAGGTAACACACGATGGAGTGATGAATTGTTATAAATTCGAGAAAGATGGGGTCAGGCATACCCTTGTGTCTATCAAAGAAGAGAAGGAAATGGCTGAAACAAGTGAAACCAAAGCATTGCTAGTGAGCGGAAAGCAGTTTTTAAAACAGGTTGAGAACAACAAAATAGGTTATGTTGTAGTCAAAAAAACAAGGACAGTTCTCTTACATACAGAAATAACAGATTTACCCATGGAGATACAACGAATGTTGGAAGAATTTACGGATATAGTAGTGGACGACTTGCCCGACAAGTTACCCCCCAAGTGGAGTATCAGTCACCATATTGACTTTATACCCGGATCCAGCTTACCAAATAAAGCAGCCTATCGAATGAGCCCCAAGGATAATGAGGAAATTAGAAAACAGGTGCAAGAACTATTGGACAAAGGTTTAATAAGGGAAAGCTTGAGTCCATGTGCTGTGCCAACAGTCCTCGCCCCCAAGAAGGGAGGAAAGTGGCGGATGTGCACCAACTCAAGGGCCATCAATAAAATCACCATCCGGTACAGATTTCCGTTACCGCGTATGGATGATATGATGGACTGTTTAAGTGGGGCAGCTTACTTCTCCAAAATAGACTTGAAAAGCGGATATCATCAGATTCGTATACGGGAAGGAGACGAGTGGAAAACGACTTTTAAAACAAATGAGGGATTATATGAATGGCTGGTCATGCCATTCGGGTTGAGCAATGCACCCAACACATTCATGAGACTCATGAATGAGATGTTGAAGGAATATATTGGAAAATTTGTGATAGTTTATTTAGATGACATCCTTATCTTCAGCAAGACAAAAGAGGAACACTTTTGGCATGTGCGCAAAGTGTTGGAAAAGCTACAGCAGAACAAGCTACTAATAAATTTGAATAAATGTACTTTTCTGCAGAGGTAATTAATTTATTTGGGATTTGTGATAGTAGAAAATGAACTAAAGATGGATCCGGAAAAAGTAACAGCAATAGTAAATTGGTCGTCACCGAAAAATTTATTTGAGGTACGTAGTTTTCACGAATTGGCAAGTTTCTATAGAAAGTTTATTAAGAATTTTAGCGGGATTTGTGCTCCTATGTTAGAGACCATCAAAAAGGTCAGCCAACCTTTTCGATGGACGGAAGCAGCAGAAAAAAGTTTTCAACTGTTGAAAAAAAAGATTACGGAAAGACCAATCCTCAGGCTACCAGATTTTCAGAAATTATTTCAGGTACGTTGTGACGCTAGCGGGACAGCGATCAGGGCTGTACTCAGTCAGGAGGACAGGCCTGTAGCATTTTTCAGCGAAAAACTGAATGAGAGTAGGCAGAAATACTCCTCATATGACAAAGAATTTTATGCAGTGGTATAGGCTTTAAGACACTGGAGGCATTATTTATTAGGGAACGAATTTGTGCTATTTTCAGATAATTTTGTGTTGCAATATGTAATGCAGCAACACAAACTCAACCATAAACATGCCAAATGGGTGGAGTACTTACAGAGTTTTAACTTTGTGTTGAAACATATTAGTGGACAAGCAAACAAGGTGGCCGATGCATTAAGTAGAAAGGCTCTACTTTTGCAGGAGAGTGCTGTACAGGTTTTGGGTTTTGAACATTTACGGGATCTTTACCAAACAGATGCAGATTTCAGAGAAGCCTATGAGGCGTGCCAGAACCCTTTGATAAGGGGTAATAGTCCTTGGTTAGATTACAATATACAGGAAAAGTTGTTATTTAAAGGAGGACAACTGTGTATCCCCAACTGTTCCAGAGAGAGAATATTATTCGCGAAAAACACAGCGGGGGTTTGGCTGGACACTTCGGTATAGATAAGACCCTGGAGCAACTTAGTCATTTCTATTTTTGGCCAAGAATGCGACGAGACGTACAACGTTTTGTGACTAAGTGTAAGGTGTGTCAATTAGCGAAGGGACACAGCCATAACACAGGACTATATACGCCATTACCTGTTCCAAGCAGACCATGGGATTCTGTTAGTCTAGATTTTGTTTTAGGACTGCCAAAAACACAGAAAGGATATGATTCAGTGATGGTAGTGGTGGATCGTTTCTCAAAAATGGCACATTTCATACCTTGCCGAAAAACTAGTGACGCCACTCACGTGGCCCACTTGTTTTTTAATGAGATTGTCAGGTTACACGGGTTACCAAAAACCATCCTATCGGACAGAGACGTGAAGTTCACGGGACATTTTTGGCGTACCTTATGGAAAAAAATGAACACCCAATTAAGCTAAAGTTCTGCTTATCACCCGCAAACCGACGAGCCGACAAAGGTTGTGAACAAGAGTTTGGGAAACCTGTTATGCAGCTTAGTCGGGGAAAATTCACGGATGTGGGATCGAGTGCTAGCGCAAGTAGAGTTTGCCTACAACGATTCGCCAAATCGTAGCACAGGTCTCAGTCCCTTTCAGATCCTATATGGCATGCACCCTCGCGGAGTGCATGAACTTTGGGATCTTGGTTTCCAGGAACGACGGAGTGCGGATGGAGAAGATTTTGCTAACGCAATGAGGGATTTACACAAACAGGTGAAAGCAAAATTACAGGACAACATTTCAAAATATAAACAACATGCAGATCTAAAGAGGAGAGAAGTTCATTTTGAGGTGGGGGACGAAGTCCTGGTACACTTGCGTAAGGAATGTTTCCCTAAGGGTACATACAATAAACTAAAGTACAAAAAGATAGGACCTTGTAAGGTCTTGCAAAAATTTTCGGCAAATACCTACGAAATACAATTGCCACCTGGAATAGGCATTTCACCTATCTTCAATGTAGCAGATCTGTTTCCATACACAGATGATCTCGCGGAGGAAAAAAAAGATGGACCCGGACAATCCACACGGAACACCCAGGAAGACGGAGAAACTTGCAAGAGACAGATGCCTTATGTCCAACCCCCTGAGATCAAAGGCATCCTCGAAACTCAGGTAGTTAGACGTACTCGACGGAAAAATTATTTTCAGTACCTAGTCAAGTGGAAGAACCGTCCGATTGAGGACAGCTCATGGCTTGACGCCAGGCAGATTGGACAAACAGGAACTTCGGTCGAGGAGCTCATGAACCGGAGTCATGATCTCTTTTTACCCCGGGAGCCTGATGCAGGAGCATCCAGCTCACCGTAACTGGGCAAAATCTCAACCAGGTTCGCAGGCTATTGATCGATTGGACTATTTAATTTTTACTGTGATCATTTTTCTTTTAACTTGTTTTTACAGAGTCAGTGAATTCAGGCATTTTTTTTAATTAAATTAGAGTTACTGTAGCTCAGTTATTAGTTAGGAAATAGTCCGTTGAATTAGGAAAGTAAGGACAAGCTGTTCCTCTAAATCTTGTAATGTCAAGCAAATATAGTTATTAACGACAACAGTGTTTTTGTAACCATATTCTATGACAGTTTGATTAATTGTAAAAATCAACTGAAAATAGAGAGATATAAACAAATCAAATGTAATAGAGAGGGGTTCAGTTCAATTTAGAGGAGAAGAGAAATAAAGATAGTTAGAAGCATTCAAAGAAGCTATTTGTCCATCTGTATCATTTTTCCTATTGTTTGCCTAAACTAAACTTTTCTTTACAACTTGATAAAATACCACACCCAGAATGTCTATTAGTATGTTGTTGTATATATTCTAATACGAACCACAGTCAACCAGTAAACAATTGGATGAAGTCTCGGTAATTTACAGTCGCATATGTAATACAAGCATACAATTATTGGATACCTCTTTCGCACACGGTCAAACAAGAATCAAGGCATACAAACTCCAGAAGTCCGAGAAGAAGAATTTGCACACAGAAGTCAGCCATTACCAGTATTTGAAACCATAAGAGCAACCACAGAACAGAGGCGGAACACAATCACAAACAGAGGTAATATTGTTGTACATTTCTTTACCAAATTTCGTTTTCAGAAAATCGAAGGACCGTCGATAAAATTAACTATTGCAAAACTAGAACAATTTTATGAAAAGCAAAGTCCATTCTTATAAATAGAGTAAAGATATAACGCATGGTCGGAAAACATCACAAGCCAGAAAACCCTGGATTAGGGTTTGACCGAAACTAAACATCGACGACTTTCACTTCTTTTCAAACTTAACACAGTAAGTGACCGGAAGGAATACAGCCAAACCAAACTCCATTCAATGACCAAAGGACCTGAACAAGTCTACAGTAACCGTGCTATCGTGCAAACTACAAACTAGATATTTGAGATTCAGGCCTACCCTAGAACAAGCGGACTGTATAAGTTAAAAACTGGAGGATTCGCACGCCCAGGTTGCCGACAGCGACCTACAACCAACAAAACGTTTGTATTACGAACAAAGCAAGGAGAAGAACTACAAGCAAATGCGTAAATGTGTGCGAAAAATTAACAGAACATTACAATACCTGAGTGAACGAAGCCGGAATCAGCCATAGCAACATTCTGAAGGAGTTGAACGACTGTAGACCAGAGGAGCCAAATGGGTGAGTTCCAGTAATAGAAGCCGAGTAAAATTGAAACAAGGACGGGAGGTATTACCTGTTCCCAACGAAGAACGAACGCGAGAGAGGTCCCGTGCTCGGGACAAATACCAATGCCGCATAGTGAGAGCCCAGAACAACAGCGAGTGAAAAGATTGAACCAGATTCGAACCAGGCATAACAAGAGTTCAAGAATTACAATAAAGTCACAGTAACTTCCAGAATCGACCATAAATCCACGACCAAAATCACGAAGACGCGCTCACAGACCAGCAATACATTGCAACCAGCGAACAAACGTTGAGGACATCTTACAGAACATGCGCATGCATGAGAGAAAAGAACAGTAAAACTTACCAGTTTTGAGCCACGGACTAGAGCCGAACAACCACCATTTTCGAACATCATTTCCATTACAGTTACAAGCAGGTCGAACAGAGAAGGGTTCGAGGTTTATCACGAGCAGAAGGTTTCACATACCAAGCGGAATAGAGCAGACAACGTTCCACAGAAGGAAACAAGAAACCCTCGACCAGGAACCCTCAGCGTGAAGGAAGCGGAGGAATAATCCAAAACTATCACAAGGAACAAGGGTTAAGGCACGAAGAGCGAGTGGAGGCAGTTTCGAGGCGGGAGTTCAGAGCATTCAGTGCGAGCATTAACTCTAGCCACCAACCTAACGTAGAATCCCGCAGATGATCACAGATGAAGATTTTTATTGCCACGTATACCCCTTTTCTAGAGTGTAAAGCGTGGGCCATTGGGTTGGGTTACACCAAGACTGTTCTATACAACACATTTGTCGTGCTCAGAACCTCCAAGCTGACTGCCTATCTAAAAAGGGTCTGATCTTAGACTCAGGGTCATGGTCTATGGAAGTAAAAGAGGGAGAGAATTCCTACTTTATCCAGGATTTCTTTATCCCTGGATCCTGAGGCTCCTTATTTTTTTGACATGTTCTTTGGTATCATCCTTTTGTTGATGCATTTGACATGTTTTATGGCTGACATCCTCAGTTCAAATCTGTCATGATCTGGCCTGTGATGTACAAATGTCTATCTATTTGTTTTCTTCTGATGTTTTCTTATGGATCTGTGATGTTATTGTTGGACACCTAATCCTAAAGGGTTAGTGTGGAAGCCGAATGGACAAAGCAGTCCAAGAGACCTTGGGATGTGAATCCCAACGGTCATATAATGTACCATAAATATACATCATTTGTGAATAAAAATGTACTGAATGATTTATCTTTCCTATTGTTTTCCTATTGTTTTCCCTGACCATGTCTGTTTAACATGGTATCAGAGCCATGATGTGTGGCCTGTGTAATTACCTTGAATAGTGCTGGCCTGTTTAATTCTGACTGCCTGTTCTTCTGAATACTTCTGACTGTCATAAACGTTTAAAAGGAAAAATAGCTTCATTACACCTGCTCCTCTGTCGGTTGCCTGAAGGAGAAACGTTGCCTGAAGGAGAAACGCTCTCTGACATAACGCCTCTGTTACACCTGCGCTGCCCTGAATTCGTTCAAAATACAAAACTGTTCTAGCGCCTCTGGCCCTGTCCATTAACGCTCCGTTCACTGCCTGCTCCTCTGTCCACTGACTGACATAAGCATCTCCCGTTGTTTAATAGCTACGATTATTAACTGCGCTTTTAATAGCGATTGAAGTAAGCCTCACTGTCTGAAAAGGCCTCCGGGGAAGCCACCACATAGCAAGAAGGCGGAGTTCTGTCGCCTTGAGTTGGGCCATCTGCACAGAACTCGGAAAAATATAGCATGCCCGCAAGCGAACCCGCGGACACGTTGTAACGTAAGCTGTTCTCAAACACTTGGTTCTCTGAATCTTCAAAATCTGGTTGCGAAGCCGCGCCTGGATGATCATCATCGGTTGGAGAAGGAACAAGTCGAGTTTCCCCTTTGTGTTGGGAACCTAGTCGAAGGATCTGCACTGTCATGGTCGGTCAGTCTTGGAGATGATGTTGCGAGGCAGTCAGAGCACAGGGGACCTTCATAACATATTTGGTTGTCAACATCCATGCCGGTGCTGCTACACTCATCTTGAGTGATTTTGTTGTGCTTGAGATCAGGCCGAAGGGAGTTAACCCACCTTAGCCTACAGCTCCTGCCATTTCTCTTGAGTCCAGCTGCTTTGGCGAGAAAGTTCCAGCGCCCTTCACCATGTAAGCATATATACCGCCTAAGTTGCATGTCCTCTTCAACAGTCCATGGACCCTTCCTCGTCTCGGCTTCATCCTCATTCTCAATGTCAGAAGCTCCCGAGCAGGCTCTGTTGGCCATCAAGTTTACAGGTCCTTCACTTCTAAATGCTCTGTATAAGCTATCATTCTTCTATAAATCAATTACGCTGCACACTCCAACTCCAGAATGTCTCTGTAATAAGCTAAGCGAGCATAACGTGAGTTGAACACTAGGAGTCCAGATACATAAAATAAATTTCTCTCTAGTCAGGTAATCGAGAACGCTCCCCTGCTAACAGAGTATACTGTATATTGCACAGTCCGAGTCCAGATACATAGAATAAATGTCCCTATGGTTAGGTAATCAAGTATTGTGGGCCGGCCGCGGGAAATGCCGTGTTGTTGGGGATTTATAGCCATCTGGACAGGATGACTAGCATGTGATTTTGCCTGTTCATGATTTGGAAGATCTAAATATAAGCCAGCAAGACAGAGGAGACGAAATGAAAAGTGTTAAGAAGGCAAAATTGAAGGCATGGTGTTATAATTACTGAAGTTTTTTTTATTTGAAAGTGAAGGAGTATTTTGGAAGATCCAATTTAATGATGCTACTTTCAAAGGCTTTTGTTCGAGCAATTTCAAGAACGGGTTGATCTCGTTTCTGCCTGAAGCATTGAATATTTGATCTAACACCGTCCAGCCTGGAGCCTTGCCTTCCCTGGATGTGTTCTTATCGATTTCTGTAATACCACGTCATTTTATTTCACGTGTTACACAAATTTTTATTTCATTTTCAGAAAACAGTTCCCGGGTGTATGGTTCTGGCTCTGCGGTGGTATTCTCTGCTGCATACATTAACACGCCTTTTTTTATAACGCGGTGGTGATATCTGCGACGTAGACTGGGTCACAGTGTTGCTTGGGCATTTGACCAGATAAGCAAAGTCACAAGTCCAGTCATAAAACATTTTTGAGCGCTAAAGACAGACGGAATCCCTCTATATAGCAAAGGTCGAAAATGTGCAGAACAACCACGATAGCAATGGCGGAATGCCCCTGAACATAGCTGAGGCCGAGCACTGTTCAACAATTACATATATGTGGAACTCATTCCTTTTGTTATTCTAGTTCTGAGCCAAGCGTCGATTGTTCCCGTATATGGAATTTTTGTAAATGTGAAAAAGTATCTAAGATGTTGTGTGAATTTTTGTAAATGTAAAAAAGTATCTAAGATGTTGTGTGAACAAGTAGATATATACAGAGCGGTGATCCTTATAGTATACAAAACAGTGAGATATACATACGGAGCAGTGATCTGAGCAATATACGGTAAGTTTTATATCATGTATATGGTATCTCTGTTGGTGTTGAATTAAAGCAAAGAACCTGAAGTTTCAAAAATAAAGGGAAAGAAGAAGCAGAGCTCTTTAGTACTCTTTTGTAGTAAGTCAAAATGGCTTTAATTTATGATGTATTAGATTTATTAAATACTTTGATACAGTCTAATGATGATGGGATGGTAAACATCAACAAGGACACTCTCTGTGACATTCAGACCTGCCTGCATAATGCACAGGAAAAGATTGACTTTTTACAGCTTGAATCTCAGCTTCAGCAAGAAGAATTAAAACAATGGAGTCATCTTTCTGAACCTGTTTCTGTTCAGAAGATTGAAACAGACTCCCATAAACAGCAAGTTAATAATGCAACAATTGTACATGCATATGCAGAAACTCAGTCTGCACTTCCCAAGCCCATCATCAGACCTTGGGAACAGCTTGTCCATAACAAGCACAGAACTGGTCTTAGATATGACAAGGACTTGTCCTTTCATATTCCAGACTACTCAAAACCCATTCAGTTTCAGAGTGTTGGTTTCATTTATGACAGTTCACCTGCTCCTCATAACTGTTCAGCTACAGCTGTTCCAGACTCTGCTCCTCTTCCACAGCAGCAACAACAACAACAGATCGTGAAATGCCAACACTGTGATCGAGTTGGCCATCTGAAAGATCACTGTTTTGATCTTCATCCATGTAAGCACTGTCATAAAACCAGTCATTCTTCAAACAGATGCTTCAGAAACAATCGTCCTGCAAGAAAAAAGATTCATCTAGGATGGATCGCTTCTTGGCAATGGGCATCAACAGCCAAGAAGATATTCCAAACACATGTCAGAACTTGTTCCAGAATATTGAACAGTCTTGCAGTTGAGTTTTCTCCATCTTCTCACCTTGTATCTGACAGGGGGGGAAATGATGGTCATCTACAAGCTTCAAAGCCACATCAAGCGAGCCTGAGCCACAACCTGCCACACCAGCTTCAGAGTTGTAGCCAGAGACAAAGATGCCTGAACATGCCTTCAGTTAGCGATGTAGGACACTTCCTCTAGCAGAAGACTTCAGCTTCTTGCCAGTTTTGGAAGAGTTCCGGAGAGAAAATTGAGAACACTTCCTCTAGCAGAAGACTTACAGCTTCTTGCCAGTTTGGAAGAGTTTGAGGAATTGCATAAGCATTTCAGAGTTGTTGGTCATCCTTAAACCATCACAGGTTGAGACTTCCCTTTTCAGGTTGAAGTTTTACCTTTTATGTGGGGTGAGGCCTCCCTTTTACGATTGAAGGTTTCCCTCTTTAAAACAATAGGATCACTTCCTCTAACAGAAGACTTACAGCTTCTTGCCAGTTTTGGAAGAGTTCCGGGAACTGCACTAAGCGTTCCAGTGTTGGTGGTCATCCTTAAACCACCGCCCTTTATACCAACATTTCAGAGAGCACATTCAGCCTAGTGCTGCCATGAATTTTTGCACATTTTGTATTTCAGCTCTCTTCTTGGACTCATACATAACCCTTC
>APFE030309036.1:200439-241823 GCA_000404065.3 Pinus taeda
AAAACTGGGCAAAAATAATTATATCTAATTAGAAGTCCTTCCACATATTTGTCAATAAAAAATCCAAATAAAACAAAAATATTAAAAATCAATCATACTACATCAATAGCAGTCAGTAAATTTTATATGCTCTCTTCTTTTATATATATATGCTCATTCATTTATTTATTCATCATCTGTCAATAAAAAATCCAAATAAAACAAAAATATTAAAAATCAATCATACTACATCAATAGCAGTTAGTAGATTTTATATGCTCTCTTCTTTTATATATATATATATATGCTCATTCATTTATTTATTCATCATCTATATATGTGAGCATATAAAATCTCCTAAGACCTATATACATATAGAGAGATATATATGTATATATACACACTCCAGTAGCCCAACAAATTGAATTAATTACGATATTATGATTCTTTTCCATCATAAATCAAGGGGGCAGTTCGTTGTTCCGGCGTTAAGGTGTATACCATGATGAGGAGGAGCCACTTCCAGCAGGTTCACGCCCTTTGTAAACGTGGGTTCATAATCAACCCATTTTAACAAGATGTTGGTGAACATCTTTATGTTTCCAGAACATTTTGGCTGTACTTTAAATCTTGAAATATTCTAAAAATCCATAATCTATGTATTTCAATGCTTAAAAAAATGAAATACATATATGCTTAATATTTCTAAAATAGTAGATGCATTCATTTGGTAAAATAGTAGATGCATTCATTTGGTGATTAGAGAAAAGGAGATATGTTTTTAATTTCCCAATTATAGGCAATCAGGAAATTTTGTTTATAATTTGCTAGGTCAAGAGTTTTAGAGTTAGAATTTTATGGGCAATTTATCACCGGGAGCAGAAACACTTTGTAAATGGTTTATCATTTAGGGACAAGTACAAGTGGTTTTTCAGCCACACCAATCACTAGTGGTTAGTCATTGTTGACAAGTACCGGTGACTCACTATGCAAGGGGTATTTTAGCTAGAAACAAGCATAATAGTTTATCAACTGTAGCAAGCACTAGTTGTTTGTCAACTCTCGGCAAACACCCAACACATGAACTTGACCTCTCTTTGCGTTCAAGTTTGGAAACACCAGATAAAGACGGAAAATGGACAGTGATAGGCCAAAGCGATGGATACTCCATGTGGGTTGTTCAATGTGCTTGCTCTTTCTCCTTCAATGCCCAAAAATCGAACTCAATTCCAGTTTTTAAGACAGTTTGGATTTGCCTCCTCAAGTCACTGACAAGGCGCTCTCACTCCTTCTTCACGTTGCCTTGCAGATTAGGTTACGTCTTCAATTTATGGGACGGGAAACCAATCCCTATGAACACCACGGTTGCATTAATAGTCACTTTAATGCCTACACTTGAAATTTTATCAAACATATAAGGAGATAAGTCAAACACACTATTAAATAAAATAGTTTTCTTTCTTTGCCTTTGAAAAATCATATATCTTATTTATTTATTTATTTTCCAAGAAAAAAGATGTAAATTCATTCATATTAAATGATGAAAATACATTATATATATACAATATAAGAGTGTAATTTGGAATCATGTGGCCATCAATTTGTGCATACATTTAACGACAAACTATTCCATAAAACATTACATTAAAACATCCACAAAAACTGATGGTGAAAGGAGGAGAGACAAGTAATACACTTACATCCCAAAAGAGTCTTGAATATATATCCAATGAAAAACCATATCTTATAAACCCCATAAAACAAGTATTTACATGTTGTGTGAAGCATATTTTAACCCTAAATAATTGTTGCATACTAGTGCTGCCTTTTCAAACAATATGAAAAAGAGATTTTCATGACTAAAACTAAGAAAAGTCAATTGAGTTTGAAAAGAATAAATAAAGCATCCCCACCGAAAATGAGAAGAAAAAAAGGTGGTCCCTTGAGTGATAATGCCATAAACCGAAACAAAAGCCCCAATTGGATTCATGTATGATTGGTGAAGATATTCAATTGATTGATCATTAACCATTTCAGTTATAACCCAAAGATCATTTTCTAAAAGGAGACCATCTTTTGACAAGCTGTCAGCGACATGATTCCTTTCCCTGTAAATGTGAGAACATGAAAATATAGTGAAAGTATCATTAATACACTTCATCTCCTCAAGAATAGACAATAAAAAGATGTTATTGCAAACAATTATGTTGTTGAGTCAGTTAATGGAAAGTAGAGAATTCCCAAAAATGTGTATTTATGTGCAACCCTTCTCTTTAACAAACAAAAGTAAGCTTTTGCATGCAAGAAGTTCCACTTGATTATTTATCCCAAGACCCAACCCCATTTTGACTTTGAATCTTGTTCCTGAGTGAAGAATAAGATAAATCCTCCTCTACTATTTTGTCCATTATTAATAGAAGCACCAACAAAGAAGGCCCACAACATGGATATATCAATGCTTTTAGGGATGATCGCTCTTGGAGCAGCAATACCTTTTCCTTGTGGATAGTGGCTTAAAATAACCAACACCTCATCAGTTGTGTGCCTCAGGTTCACAGTGTTATCTTGGAAAACAACATTGTTCCACTAAACCATACCCTCCAATAAATAATGAGGAGGAGAGCTTTAAAAGAAAGATTGTAGACAATATCTTATTATATTATTTTAACTATAAATTTATTGTTTTCCTTGCAATACTCATTTTAGACCTTAAAATTATCTAATGTTGGACTGGTCGCTTTTGTTGTAAGAAGCAATAAACTCTTGCTCTTTTTTTACTACAAATAGAATATTGGGCGTTAACTAATGCAAGTTAAGAAGCCATGTGGCTTCAACGTATTATTTTAGTGTTGGTTTCCAACAACAACAGCCAACCATAGTGTAGTGTGGCAATTAGAGTGCCATCAAGCTTTCCAAATATCACATCCATCATCAATCCATGAAACATATGTTGATTTACACATGAATTTCATCAAACATGTTATTCAAGATCATGTTTTTGAAGTGTTTTTGTTTCCTACAAAAAATCAAGATGTAGGAATTTTCACAAAGTCTTTTGTTGATCCAAGTGGACATTGGTGGCCACCCACCTATTCCACCTAGACTTCCAATTGGTTTCATCATTTTCCTTGATTATAGCAGCATTTACTATTTTTAGCAGTTTTTTAGGTCCTAAACTTCCACAGTTGTTTTGACCCCCTCAATGGTGTCATTTTAAGGTTGTCGTAGGCTTGTAGCCATAGGAAAGGGCCTATCACAAATCCTGTAGTACTAGGAGAGATGTTTCTAATGAGGTATCATACGTGCCAAACGAATATCATATGACCAAGTTACGACCCCGTGAAGTTCGCTACCCAACTAACCCTAACGAGGCAACAAACTCTTGGCATTCCATCTCCTAGGGTTAGGTTTTTGGTTGTTTAGGGTTTCCCTTTGTTGTTCAATAATAAAAATTCCCTTGAACCTCATTGTAACACAGTGCAGAGGCATATAGCTGCCACATATCTTCTCAGAGATAAGCTACCATCGCCTAAGCTAGATTTTTCCATTTTGTATGTAAGCATATTTCAGATCTTTGATGTCAACGAAATGAAGTTTTATTTCTGTTGCATCTTTGTATTTATGTTTATATATTTGTTCTATTGCATTATTGCATAAGTTCATACCAGTGGTATTAGAGCAGTCTATTCTTTCTCTGTTTTTCTTTACATGTCCCCAATGAGGTCAAGGTATAAAGAGTTAGGGCTCGAATTGGTTGAACCTTTGCAAGATCAACCTCGCAAACCCCAACTACCTCCCATGGCAGAAGAAAAGAAATATGAGGGAGTAGGAGATCCTTTCAAAATATTGCTCATAGAAGCCCTCGAGCAGCAGAGGAATGCGATGATGGATAACTTTGCCCACATCCTTTGGTGGCTACCCATAAGTGACACATCTTCTTCCAACAACCACTCTGGAGGCACCACTCCCTTTAATGTACAAGTCAACTTTGACATTCCCATATTTGAAGGCCAGATAGATGCAGACACCATAAATAGATGGTTAAATTTGTTGGAAGGATATTTTTTAGTTCATGGTTTTTTCAATCAGGAAAATATTACATTGGCACTCCTCAAAGTCGCCCCCCATGTCAAATATTGTGTTGTAGCGGCTTCAACCACCCTCAAAAAATTTTCCTTCGCTTCGTTTTAGAGCTTCCCTACTAAAATCTCAACAGCTTGTCTTACACTGCCCATGTACTTGTGCTTTCATTTGAGTTTTATCTTTCACTTTACAGCTTGTGTTTGCTTACTTGCTTTGTTGTCTAACCACAAGCTAACTCTGTGACTTGGTTGCAAACGGGTTCTAGTGTTGCCTTGATGCACTGTGCAATCCTAGAGGGCAACCAACCTTGCTCTTAGGAAATGTACAGTTCAACCGAGCAGTGAACTTTGGCTCCAAAATTGTGTAGACCCAGCTGGAAACTTGTCTTAAGCTGGGAAATTATGTTGAGCATGAGAGGAAACAAGAGCCACTCAACCCAGAAATTGCGCAAAAGCATTCCTTGGGGCATTGTCCAATGCATGTGCAGGTGAATTGCCCAATTCTCCCCAGAACTACACAATTTTTCCATGCATGCATGGTAGCATTGCCTGAAAAAGAAATAAGAAATAAGTGGAAAATCATCCCTAAAAAATAGGGATCTATTTTTAGTAGTTGGATTTACACTTGAGTTAATTTTAGAAACTATCGCCACTTACCGCTTTTTCCTAGATTTTTTGCCTTCACATCATAAACTCTAAATCGATCAAATCTATTTAATGGATGCAACTAGAGCTCATTTTCACATTTGATCTTAGATCTTTGACATTATTGAGGCATCTAGGAACCTTCAGCACAGTCGAAACAACTTTTCTGGGTAAGTCTTGCTTTTCTTGTCTTTTGCTGTTTTTTCTGTTGCTTTTGTTTCCTTGGCTTGTGAGAGCGTTGTTTTACTCGTTTTATTGAATGACAGTTGGTGTTTTGATTTGTTTTAGCTTGTAGAAGTGTTTTTTGAAGTTTTTCATTGTCTTTCCTAAGTGTCACATGCATAACCCAATTTTTGTACTAACAGTCGTCGTTGCGGTGACTCTCTCCACAAGCTTCATTGTTCTTTTGTTTGACTAATTACTACATTTGTTTTGATTACATGTATCACCATTCACTCAGATATGCACCCATCATCACTCACACATTCAGATCTACTCGTTTTCATGTTTCCCTTGGGTAGTTCTGAGCTTCCTTGGCCCGAATCTAGCTCTTCTCAACATGGACTGCGCATTTCTGGATCTCAAGGCTCTGCCTTGGCTCCAGGAATTGTGTAGAGGCTGCTAGTGACTAGCTCTAATTACGCATTGTGTAGTTCTAGGAGCTAGTCCCAGAGTCTTTCCCATTGGGATTGCGCAATGCACAGTCCCAGCCAGCATCAAAGCTAGACTAAATTGTGCATTACATAGTTCCAATCATTAGCAACCCACACTGGACTGCGGATTGCGCAGTTCCAGTCATCATCACCTCTCACTGGCAGTTGGGATTGCACAATGCGCAGATCCAACTGACAACCCCTCACCTCTAAGAGCCATATTTGCACAATCTTGCCTAGCGGTTGCCCAATTTGTTGCATGATCAGTCCTTGAAGTTCTTTTTGATTTCAAGCTAATATTTGCATGCCATGAGTGTTCGCTCTGTCTCCAGGTACATCAATTTTTTAACAGCTTTTCAGCAGTACAGGTAACATGGCTTCCAAGAGAGTTGGATCAAAGGATACTGTAGAGAGAAACATTGGAGATGTAGTTGAACATGTGTCAATGAACTTTCCAGTCTATGCAGACACACAGATGTTCATAGAAAAGGACATGAAGATATCATGGCTAGAAATTAAAGACATATTTGAATGCAGTTTCAAGGAAGATCTAGAAGATTGACAGGTCTATGTCAACATCCATAAGTTAAGCTTGTATAAGGTTGCATGCAAGTACCCCACCTTCCTATGTGTAGACATCATTCACTGGATTGTCTCACATACTGATCTCGAGACGATGACATTGAGTAGTGCATGTGGAACACAACTTGCTACCTTTAGGACATAAAATTATCATCAGATGTATCACTTACCACAATCGGTGAACCACATGGATGCACTTTTTTGTACCCCCAATAGCAATGTAAACACTAGAGACATAATGAAGCATTGGGTAAAAGAGCCATCAAATTTCAGGTCGACACCCAATCAGGTCTACAAGACTAGGTCACTCAAAAAGGCCTACCAACTCTTGATCATCTTTGCATGTCACTTGTACGGTCAAGAGAGCACGGAGACCTTTCTGCAGAATTCGGTGGTTGTGTTGGATTAGTTGAAAAATGAAGGAAAGTCATTCAACTGGTCATATATGTTGGCTCTTCAGCTGAAATTGCACATGACTAATGCTTGGAATCTGCCTAAGGATGAGCAAGCGAGATTTTATATGTTTGCGTACCTACTTGATGTAATCTGTGCCCAGCATCAGTTTCCTGGCATGGGTTGGACATGGACATCGTTAGAGGATGATGTGAACATCTAGTGCAAGTTTCTTTCTGAGTGCAGCTACCAAGGAGTCATGGCGAGGCTATCTGACCACTTCATCACCCTAGTTTACAAGATGATCTTTGAGCAAGATCCACCTTGCATGTCCCAAGAAGTGATGTAGACATTGCTTAACATTGCAAATTGGTATGCCTCACCCGGTGACACCTTCATCAAGATATTTGGTGAAGAGAAGCCTATGCATCTGCTGCCAAGGTTTTCCACGGATAATTTGGTCATGCAAGAGGTTTCATATCACATCTCCACATGGTTATCAACAGGATTGCATAGGAGGAAAAAAGCACCATGGCCTGCTCTTCCTTTGCAGATTGGATTGTACGAGATTCGAAGTTTGAAGGATGCGGATGCGGAGGCCAAGGACTTGAAGAAGTTTGAATTCAGAACTAAGGATTTCAATTTGTGCGATCCCCACTACATATGCAAGAACCACTATGCGAAGGTGTATTATCCATGGATCCACGAGGCATGTCATTGGCCAGAGGAGGACCCTTAGAGGTATTGCTACAACTCCTCTACGCTTAATAAACCGATCAACATGGCTATATAATGGAAAGCAGCGTTGTAGGCAGCAACACCACAGGAAGCAGCAATAGCAGTAGTAGTGAGCAACAAACCGACATAGGACAAAGGCAAGAGGAAGATTGCCGAGAACCCAGAGGTTGATCAAAGCTACAATTTTAGAGAATATCCTCTTGTTGAGAAAGTAGCTTTGGAAATAGAGGCAAAGAGGCAACATCACAAAAGGAGAGTAGAACGAAGGAAGAGAGAGAAGCAAAGGTTGGAGGATCCAGAGAGGAAGTTGCAGGAAACATAAAAGAAGTTGAAAGAAGAGCAGGAGCTAAGGAGGAGAGAAAGGGAAGAGAAGCAGAAATAGGAACAAGAAGAAAGGCAAGGTGCAATGATAAAGAAAATTGTGCCTATACAAGTTGAGTAGTCAGAGCAGCCAACAGATGAAGAAGAGGGTGAGCAGGTGCAAGTTTGGGAACTTGCTTAGTAGATTGAGCAGATGGTTGAAGCAATGGACATGGATTTGGAACAGAGCCATAGGACCAAGATACCAACCTCATGCTGTGAACATCCAAGGTCACACCTCAATCTCCATTACCTACAAAATTAGAACTAGTCCCGAGCGAGCAAGGAGAGGTCATCCTCCTTGATGATGATTCAGTGATGGATGTGTACAGTCTGTCATTTCATGAGTCACAACAAAGGATTGTACAAGCACGAAGAAAGTAGCTCCTAGATCATCACATGTCACCAGCACACATAGAGGAAAGGGTGATTGTGTCAGATGTTAGAAAACATACTACCGTGGTCAATGCTTCTAAGGCTTATGCAGAAGCCACGAGTTCAACTATCAAGTTATTGTTAGCAACGAATGATTGGATGGCAAAGGACTTGTAGGAGGCCAGGCAGAGGACAGAATAGCCTGCAGGATCCGTTATGGAAGAAATGAGAAAAGTGATACTTGCTAAAGTATCGACTCTTGAGACCACCATGCAGAAATTGTATGACATATTTGTCACTGTGCACAAGGCGGTTGCCCATCTATATGGTTTTCAACAATAGTGCATGAAGATTGTCCAAAATCTCAAATACATACATGCTGCTATTACGCATGTACAGGAACGGACAATGAGGTACAAGGGAGCCCCACTTTACTTACATAAGATAATGAAACCACAGGCAGAGCTAGACAAAACACGAACATATTCAAATGTTGATCCGGAACTATGAGCAGCTCCCTCCGCTCATCACCAAAATTGAGGCTTCCTATGCACAGTTATTCAAGAGTCTCGATGTCATAGTGAAGACAAAGATGATCCCTTCAATCATATCCCTCACTCAAGCCATGAAGAAGAACCAAGTCCTGTTGGAGGTCGACAACTACATGGAGAATTTTATGCGAGAGGCCGCCAACAATGACTTGTAGTTGAGTGCAGAAAACATGCAGAAGTACATTAGTGGGCCAACCACACTCAAGACAATGCAGCACATGCTCCAAGATGAGTTGGAAAAAGGTTCCAGAACCATATATCCAGAATCCATGGAGGCAAGAGTCTACTTCCAAAAAGACATCACTAAACAGTACGTGGACACAATAGCATAGTACCAAGCTTGGTATTAGTTCGTCACCGAAGACCATCAAGAGGATGTTGTCGAGTTCGTTTTTCCCCAAGATTCTGAGTGATGGTGTTTGTCTTGTTAGGCTGACTCAAGCCTATTTTGTCCTAATGGGTATATGTGGAAATTGTATGATTATTTGTAAATATATTGTAAGTGGAATTCCAAGTGTCATTAGTGGAACGTGAACGGTCACTATGTAATGTAAAGAGTTATTTGTAAATGAGTTGAAGAGTCATGAGGGAAGTCAAAGAGTCAAAGGGGAATGTTAAGGGTCACCCCACATTTTGTTATATATAGAACCTCATAAGTCATAGTACAGGCTTTTGGAAGCCAAGCTTTTGGCTAAGCACTTCTTAGAGAAGGTTTGGAGAGTATTGTGACGATCCTTGGCTTCTTCACAACATAAAGCGAGTACATATATTTGGAGGAGCAGACGGTGTTGACTGTAATGTTCCTCTATTGGGGCTAGTGGTTGTTAATGGTGTATGTATGAATGGAGCTTTCACTTAATAATATAACTGAGCCAATGCATTTTCATGCATATGTTGTTATTGTAGTTCAGCTATTATGGCTACTTCAGAAATGTATGTTATTTAACTTACGTGTTTGTGTATGAACTATTTTATATGTAATTATATGAATCTTGTTGAAGACGTGTTGTTGTATTAACTCGTCACTTTGGATTGCAGACTATTCCACTTCCAACTTGCGATGTCATTCTGCTCATGTGTTCCTTTTAGGCTGCATACTATTACAGGTTTCCAAGGGACACACTTCCTTTTCTCCTCTATGTGTTAGAACCCCCATGTATCTCACTTGACTCGTTGCAAGGTCACACACTTACTTCTGACAAAGTTATCATACTTACCTCTATGTGCCACTGCGGTCAAGGCATTACTTTACTACCCACTGTTGGGACTCCTACTCTAAAAGGTTTTAGGTCTAGTTGGGACTTCTTATCAGAGAGATCCCTTGACATGATGGCGGGTCTAGCACCGTCAAAAAACTGGTGGAAAACCTACTGTGAGCAGAAGGACGAGAGACAACCCTCATTGTTTTCAGCCACACCCACATGGAATTATTTTCGAGACGCCATCAACGAACAATATTACCCTATCGGGAGCTATGAAGATAAATACATAAAGTGGACCACACTGCGGTAGGGAAGGTACCATCACGTGCTAGAGTTCACAAATATTTTTCATTCCCTTCGCACGAAGTTGGGTATCAAGGATTCTGAGCAGCATTTGATACTCAAGTACCGTGGTTGTCTACACAAGTACATCTGAATGAAATGGATATCTCGGACATCTCCTTGCTTGGCACCACCTATTGATACACTGTCAAGGTCGAACATAAATTTAAACAAAAGAAGCGAGACTTTAGATCTGCAAACCTGAAGCAAGGGAAAGGCACCCCCAAACTACAAACAAAGGAAAAAGCCAAGGCGGGGCAACCCAAGACAACTCACCGAAGCCGCAAGCAAAGAGAAACACCACAAATCCAAAGAAGGACACAAGAAAACAGTGTGAGTTTCATAAGAGCCCAACTCACAACACAAGTGAGTGTCGAGCCAAGCAATCACTTATGGCCAAGTTGAAGGCTTTTGAATTAGATGTATGTTTCGACTTTGAGTTAGAACCCGACAAAGGGAATGACAAAGGGAAGTAGACTATCGATGTTGAGCCTAGTGCCACTGTTGCCACCACCAAGGTCCAGAAGATTGAGCCCAAAGATCCATAGGAGGGGGAGCATCTCTTCCACTCATAGATATGGGTGAAGGGTTATCCATTGCAATTCATTTCCGACAATGAGAGCGAAAAGAACCTCATTTCAGCCAAGGTTGTGAAGTGGTTGGGCCTACCAATCACACCACGCCTACAATTGTACACCATCAAGCAGCTTCACCAAGGATAAGATATATGTATCAACCATCAATGTTTCCTTCCCTACAACATTAAGCCCTTCACAAATGAGGTATTGTGTGATATTTATCCTCTTGAAATTTGTGATGTATTATTAGGCCAACCATACTTGTGGAAGCGTCATGATGTTTATGAGTCTAGGCCTCGCACTACTATTATTACTTTGGGAAATAAGTTATACAAGATATCAAAGGTAGCATCACCTATCACCATCTCTTTTATCTTTGCGAATAAATGCAGTAAGATCATTTCCTAGACTAGGAAACTTGTCTTCCTTATGATTCGCCCTCAAGGAAAGAAGAATATTGTGGCTACATCCACGACTTCTAGACAAAAATCCTCCGCACGACAACAATAGATGGACAAGGTTGCGAAGGAGTACAGGGACATCTTCACATCACCCATATGGGTAACCCTACACTATCAAGTCAAACACTCCATGTACTGACCCTGGGTGCGCCACTACCCAACGTTTTTATACCGATCTATCGACGCTCTGTTCTAGAGAGCGACGAAATCAAGAGGTAGATTCAATATTTTTTGTAGAAAGGGAACAACAGACCAAATTCATCACCCTGTGGGAGCCCAATTGTGTTGGTATAGAAGAAGGATGGGACTTGGAGACTCTGTATTGACTATCAAGCACTAAATAAGATCATTGTCCAGAATAGGTATCCAATCCCAAAAATTGATGACCTTCTGGACCAACTCAAAGCATCCAAATATTTCAACAATATTGACTTGAAGTCTAGTAATCACCAGGTACCAATCGAACGCTCCAACATGTGGAAGACTTCCTTCAAATCCAAGGAGGGCCTTTTCAAATTGTTGGTTATGCCTTTCAGTTTGATGAATTCCCCCAAAACCTTCATGAGGTTGATGGAAGTCATCTTGCAACCCTTCACCAACTCATTCGTGGTAGTGTATTTGGATGACATCCTGATCTTCAACCAGAGTTGGGAAGAGCACCTTCACCATATTCGACAGGTCCTCCAAACCCTGTGTCAACACAAATTGTGTGCCAATTTGGAGAAATGTGCTTTTTGCATGACCTAGGTTTAGTATTTGGGGTACATCATTGATGAGAGGGGTGTGCATGTGGACCCAACCAAGATACAAGTTATTTAGGATTGTCTAGCCCCAACTACTCTGACAGAGCTCCGCAACTTTCTGGGTCTTGCCAATTTCTACTACAGATTCGTGTTAGGTTTCTCTCATATCACTTGGCCTTTGATTCAAGTCACTAAGGGTGAAGTGAAAGTAAAGTTCTTTTGGTCTAAATCCCAACATAAGGTGTTTGTTGAGTTGAAGCATCGCCTCTACTCTGAACTAGTGCTCACATTATCAGACCTGGAACAACCATTTGAGATTGAGACAGATGACTCTGACTATGCTATTGGTGCAGTTCTTACTCAGCAAGGGCATCCAGTGGAATATCATAGTGAGACACTTTCATACACAGTATGAAAGTATGCCACCTATGATAAAGATATGTATTCCATTGTGCAAGCCTGCCGACAATGGAAGCATTACATTCTAGGGAAGGAAATGCTCATCTACATAGACCATTGACCCCTATAATTCATACAGACATAAGGAAAGTTGTAGAATGTTCACCATCATAAATGGTCCACATACCTACAACAGTTCCATTTGAACATTAAGTACAAGAAGGGAAGAACTAATAATGTTGCAGACTGCTTCAACCAACCATCGGTCAAGGTGTTGACCATTGTGCTCGACTCTTGTGGACACGAGACTTTCAAATGATCACATATTTACAAGAGTGATCCAAAATATGGCACCACATGCAAGATGATCCTTGATGGTAAGCAAGTTCCAAACTTTCAACTCCAAGATGCGCTATTATGCCACCTGGGACACCTATGTGTAGCCTCAAGCAAGTGTGCCAAGATGATTTAGGAGGTACACTACAATTGATTCCCTGGACATTTTGGGGTAGAAAAGATAATGGTAGTACTCTAAAAGTATTTGTATTGGCCAAATTGTAACACCCCCTCTCAGGTCTACCCAAAGTAACCATGCCAACTGGGGTAAACATGAGGAAAGATGCTAATACATTTGAATTCGACCTCCTATGTCACCTTAAGGAAGTGGAATCGATAGAACATCACATATAGTCATCCAATATCATCAACAGAACCCTCAAGAGACAAGTCAACCACTCAAACAGGATGTCCCTGGGTCCCACTACTATTCTGGAGCTCTTAGGCCATAATCACTCTCATGCTATGGGAAAGGGAGCAAACAGAAACCGAAATTCATTCTCACAGCCCTGCCTGCCAGTGACTATGGACTGAAATTGCTAGTTTTGTGCCAGCAACCCCAAGATTTAAGCCACTTTTCTAGCCCATAATCCTAGCCTCTACCCAAAACTTGTTGTAACTTCTAGAATTCATTAAAAACATAATAACAATGTTGATCAATAAAAAATCACCCTCAAGACTAGGCTTGAGCATCCCCAACTAGGAATGACATTTTATCAAACACTTGGCACCAATGCAACCTACAGGTCTAAGGTACAAAACATAGCATAAAAAATTGAAATAACTCATGAAACATAACTAGAAGGATCACCTCCTTGTCCATTGAACTACTACATCATCAATTAGGTCTTACATCCATCCATTTAACAGTTACAAGTAAATACATGAAATAACGATGACATGAACCAATCATTTAACCATGCTTATAAACAACATAAAACCATATAAATATCAGAGATGTGACTGCTAATAAATCCACATATAAATCAGTGCAAAATTAAGAGAACTTAGATTTTATTAATCATAGGCAAATCCAACCAAGTTCGCGACTTCCACGTACCACCCGACCATTGACATGGTTGAACCAAATCTCTCTTTCAACTAGTCACCTCCATGCCATATTCCAAGCATGAATGTGGGATCTCATAGAACAACCAATCCAAGAACAACTAAGGGAATCCAAAGGTTAAACCACCTCCACCCTCACCAAACCACAATCACACCAAAATCGGTGCTCCAATCACAATCCATCACTATCCTTGACGAATTTTCCATCTCCTTGTCTCTTAGGCTTTACCGCAATCCAAATCCGTATCACTAGGCCATAAACCAAGAGTAGTCCCTTAGGCTTTACCATGTATCCCGCCAAAACTAGTCAAGGGATTCCTAGGCCTTTAGTAATGAACCTTGAGACCACCTCCACCCTAGATTTCGAAATCCATGCAGCAATTCAAAATCTCAAACCAAGATCAACATCCCAACACACCATGGCATCCAGAAAAAGGCTAGGCTACGCTGAATTTCACTGTCATAACCCGAAAAAACCATGCCACCAATAATAACAGAACCATACACTAATATGAAAATCCATGCATGTCCAAACCAGCTAGGGAATCACACATGAAAAAGGTTACCTACAAGTATTCTTGCTAAAGTTTCTTGATCTTTCTTTCCTTTCCTTGATCCCTTCCTACTTTTCCTTTCCTTGCTCCAAACTAGAGTGCTCCAAGAAAACTCTAAGTGACCAAGAGTGAGAGAGAGAGAGAGAGAAGAATGAGAGAGCTCCAAACTTAAGTGAAAAAGGGTTAACAACTAGTCCTTATAAGCCTTTTTATGAATGAGGCCTCTGTTTTCTTCATTTTCCATTATTTTCCTTCAATTTCCTCCTCACATGCAACATGTGACCTTTTACCTTCCTTTTCTCCTAATTTCCTTTATTTTCGTAAATAAATGTGCCAAAAAATGCATTTTTTCCTTTTAATGCCTTTGCCTTAGCCTTTGCTAATTTTCCTTAGCCAAAACACAGATCCAGTGATGCCCACGAGGATATCTTTTCCCAACATTAAGCTTGGAATACGTGCCCCTTACCAGTGGTTTTATTTTGCCTTTATTAACTTTTATTACATCAACTTTTCACCAGGGTTGTTACAGAACCCTCCCCCTTGGGGAACACCGTATTTAGTGTTAAACCACACCACACCTTAGCAAAAATGCTAAAAAGAAAACATAATACCTATGGAGATTTATAACTTAGCTCATTTCAATATTTACAATGATCACTCTGCTGAAAAGAAAACCAACATCATAACAACATGACAAAATAATGACATGACACCCATACCACTTATTGGAGCTTTATAACTTAGCTCATGGCAGCATTTACATCCATATACATATACAAATATCAAAACATTAGCAAAACATATGCCAAACATAAACCAACATCGAACCAAAACTGCTTTGCCTCAATAGGAAAACATTGAAGGATATAGGGACTGTATCTGATCCACCATCTCCTGTGTAGCTTCTTCAGGACCAAAGTTCTTCCACTGCACTATGGCTTTCTCTATGGCTCTGTTCCTGAGCATGAGATGTTTCCACTACAATATGCACTGAGGCTCCGGTTGGAACTCTCCTTCTTGCTTCACCTGCAATACAAACCAATCAATAACATGATCAACATCATTTATATACTTCTTAAGCAATGAAATATGGAAAACATCATGAACTTTCACTATTGGAGGTAGTGCAAGTCGATATGCCACAGGTCCAATCCTCT
The DNA here is from genome assembly GCA_000404065.3 of Pinus taeda. Taxonomy (NCBI): domain Eukaryota; kingdom Viridiplantae; phylum Streptophyta; class Pinopsida; order Pinales; family Pinaceae; genus Pinus; species Pinus taeda. Next base: position 215,638 of record APFE030309036.1, read on the forward strand.
TAAGGATCTTGAAAGGCCCGCAATACCAAGGTGCCAACTTGGCACATGAACTAATCCTCAAAGAGATTTTCTTTGGTTTGATGCACAAATACATATGCTCCCCAACCTGAAACTCTTTGAACACCTTGTGCTGATGTACATAATTCTTCTTCCTATCATTTGATACCTTTAGATTCTTCTTTATAACATGCATTTCCTGCTCCATGTCTGTCAACATGTCCGGTCCAATAAGTACCATGTTCACTGGATCACTCCAGCTGTTGGGAGTGTTACAACTCCGTCCATACAATGCCTCGAAAGGACTCATCCTCAATGACTCCTAATAACCATTATTGTATGCATACTCCACCAATGGAAGATACTCCTCCCATTTCCTATGCTGGTGTATCATGTACATCCTCAACATATCTTCCAACATCCTATTGAACCTCTCTATCTGACCATATGTCTGTAGATGCTAAGTTGTACTAAAGGCTAACTCTATGCCCAAGCCTGAAAATAACTCCTTCCGAAACTTGGAAGTGAACTTTACCCTGTCCGACACAATCTTCTTCAAAACACCATGTAGTCTCACTATCTCTCTAATGAACACTTGTGCTACCTCACTGGCTGAATATGTAGTCTTCACCAGAATGAAGTGAGCTACCTTTCTCAACCTGTCAACAACGACCATAATAGAATCATGTTGTGTCAATGTCCTCAGAAGACCTGTGATGAAATCCATGGAAATGACCTCCCATTTCCATTCCGTAGTCACAATAGGTTGTAGTAGACCACTTGGATGCTTGCATTTTGCCTTTACCTATTGACAATCTAAACATATAGCCACGAAATCTGCCACTTCCTTCTTCAAATTCGGCCAATAGTAAAACTTCTTCACCGTCGTCAATGTCTTCTGATATGCTCAATGACCCTAATATGGTTTCACATGAAACTCCCTCAAGATAAGCTTCTTGAGCTCACTGCAATTTGGCACATAGATCCTATCTTAAAACCTCACCAAGTCATCTGCCTTGAGATGATAGTTTGCATCTTGATCCCCTATACCTATACCTGTACCTAAAAATGTACTTGTGACTGTACTCTATTGTAACCTGTGCATAATCTCCATGTTTTTTTCATCTCATTGTCCTACCTGCAAGATCCTTTCCTGTAACTTTGTCCCATATGATCTTATGGCTACTATATGATTTACCTGTACTTTCCTGCTAAGAGCATATGCAACTCGATTCTCCTTCCCTTTGATGTATCTAATCTTGAAGTCAAAATCACTAAGGGTAGCCAACCATCTAGCTTGCCTGGCATTTAGATTTGGTTGGTCAAACAAATACCTCAACCCACTATGATCGCTCATTAATGTAAACCTCCTACCTAGAAGATAATGTCTCCACATTTTCAATGCATATATAATCACTGCTAGCTCAAGATCATGCGTTGGATAGTTCTGCTCATGCTCATTCAATTTTTGTGACTCATAGCACACTACCTATCCTTCTTGCATGAAAACTTCACCAAGTCCCCTCTTGCAAGCATCTGTACACACTACAAACTCCACATTTGGATCCACAATATTTAGCACTAGTGAAAGTGTCAACAATTTCTTAAGCTGCTCAAAACTATCTTCACATTCCACCATCCATTCAAACTTATTACCTTTTCGCTGCAATGATGTGATAGGATATGCAATGTGTGAGAAATTCTTGATGAACCTCCTGTAGTAACCTGCCAATCCCATGAATGATCTCACCTCATCTACATTCTTAGGAGCTGCCCATTCCATGATGACCCTTATTTTTTGGAGACAAAATGTCCCAAGTAGTGTACCTCAGTCTAAAAGAAGATGCACTTGCTAAGCTTAGTATACCACTGATGCTCTCTTAGCAATCTCAACATTGCTTCTAAATGTTTGACATGTTCTTCCTCATTCTTAGACTATACCAGTATGTCATCAATGAATACAATTAAAAACTTTTCCAAATAAGGACGCAACACACTATGCATCAAACACATGAATGTAGTTGGAGCATTATTCAAACTGAATGGAACAACAACAAACTCATAATTCCCATACCTGGTCCTAAACGCAGTCTTGAAGATATCCTCTTCCTTTATGCATACCTGATGGTATCTTGATCTCAAGTCAATCTTAGAGAACATTGCTGCTCCCTTTAGATGATCAAACAAATCATCAATCCTTGGCAAAGGGTACCTATTCTTGATCGTTACCTTATTCAGCTGCATGTAATCAATGCACAATCTGAGAGTAGCATCTTTCTTCTTTACAAACAACATTGGTGCACCTCAAGGTGATACACTGGGTCTGATGTATCCTTTGTCCAACATTTCCTTTAACTGTAACTTCAACTCTACCAACTCAGGTGTGCTCATCCTATAAGGTGATTTCGATGTTGGAGCTGCCTCTGGCACTAACTCAATAGAAATGTCTACCTCCCTATGAGGTGGTAACTCTGTAATGTCCTCAGGGAGTACATCTTGAAACTATTTCAAAACTGGGTACCTGCTCAACACATCTGCATCCTCAACCTCTTTACCCTTGTCACTGGAAATGTTTTATGCAAACATCACACAACCTTTTCTGCAACTATGCTTAGCCTTCACAGTGGTAACCATACTCACTAATGTAGGATTCTTCTTTCCCTGCAAGGTCCTCTTTTCCTCACTATAATCAACTCACTCAATGGCCTTGTTGAAGCAATCCACTTTGGTTCTATGAAGGTATAACCAATCCATACCCAAAGGCATACTATAAAAACCCAATGGAAATACATTCAAATGTGCTATTGTAGGCATACCATTTAAATCAAATGCACAAGCTCTTACCTAATGGTGAACTCACTTCTTTGTACCTATAGCCAACTGTTCCAACCAAGATTTTGCATGCACTTCGTTTCTCAAACCACACTTATCCACCAGGTCAGGATTAATATAACTATAGTTACATCCAGTATCAATCAAAATAGAAACAACATGATCACAAATCTTACCATCCATCTCAATGATTGATGCTTGATGATTCGCCTGCTTGTTGTCCACAATTGCATATATCTAAGGAATGTTATGACCAACATCACCAACTGTATGCGCCTCCTGAGCATTGTAGATCTGGGGTCTACCACCACTTTAATATTGCGTAAAATCCCTCTTACAATGATCCTTACCACATATCCAACACTGCAATGGTTCCCTATCACTGGCTCTAGCCTGTTTCTCTCCATATCCCTTCTCAACTGTATTGAATCTCTTGTAAGGAACTGCATTGTTTTTCTCACATGCATATTGAGGTCTTCCTTACTTTGGTGGCCATTTTCCTTTAGCTTTGTCACTTCTCTTCAAGTCATGTTTCGGTTCAACTTTGCACTTCGACTGCTCATAAAATGCTTCAACTTTCAGATGGCCTCCTCCAATGATCTAGGCTCATCAAACTCAATCTGGTCTATATATGCATCTAGAAATCCACTGATGAATATCTGAACCTTGGCCTTCTCCTCTTTGAGGTAAGGCACATATTTCAACAACTCCAAAAATATGCTAGTATACTCCTCATATGTCATAGAACCCATCCACAATTCATAAAACTCCTTAGCTTTGTCATCATAATACCTCTCAGATAAGTACTTCTTCTTGAAGAGCCTTTCAAACGCATGCCAAGTCAAATCATCCTCATGTATTTCCTTGACATTCTTCATGTCTTCCCACCAAATATCCACTTTACCTTTAAGACTGAAAAGGGCTATCATTGCTTTCATGTTTTCTAGTAATCATGCAATCTAAATGATTTCCTCATGCCAAGCAACCAAGCCTCCACATCTTGCAATTTATTGATCTCTCCATCAAAGATAGGTGGCTTTGCCTTCTTGAACTCATCCATAAAATATCCCCTATCATCCCTCTTGTACAAATGATAGTGATCATGATCGTCAATCAGAACCAAAACTAGAGTAACACCTGTGTCTATCACCCCTCCTATCCGGAGTGTCAAACATCCTGCAATCTCTGATAGCGTCAGATCTATCTGACCTATGTATATTATGAGACCTGTTGCCATATGGCCCATTAGTTATGTCCTCATGTCCATGGATGATCCTAAGAGGTTCTTGTCACTGCAAATCAGACAAACTTTGAAGTAATATCGCATTCACCTCTGCTTGTTTCTCTTGTGTTTGCATGATTTTGTTATTGTCTGCTTTGCAACTCCTTATTTATTCCTTCAAGCTTCTCAATGTGTTTTCCAAGTCAGAAGAGTGCCCCACAGCACGCTGCCCCTCTGATGCATAGGGAGATTCTATGTAGTCTACCACCGTACTAGCCATCTGATCTCTTTCCTACAAGGAATACTATGTCAACTAAACCAAATCACCATAAATCAACACCTTAGCATAATTAAGGGAGGATACCTTTTATGCAAGATCATCAAATCAGCGTGATGCATGTACAACATAACCATAATAACATATAGACATATATCAATAAGTGCATCAACGCATAACCATCATACTAACTAGGGTCCAATCATCATTGCAAGGCCATATCACAATGCATGCTATGACCTCTTGCATGACAACAACCATTACTCCAGGATACACATTGTTTCATGAAACTATCCACCTGCATAAGCAATGCCTAATCAACTACACATACACATAACCGCATGTAGTCGAGCATAAGCAATAAGATATTGTAATCAACCTACAAGACTGATGCATGCAATTAAATAATGAAGAATGAAACCCAACGTACAAGGATGTAATCAAGATGCATATAATTGTATAACTAGTCATATACTCACGACGATGCATTCCATAAATCGACATCAAGTTCCTCATAATAACCTTACTACTTCCATGATCAATATGATGCAGTGAAACAAGCACATGGAACACAAGTGTAAGAGCCACACACGCAACTGACATGCATGCATGACCAACATATTCACCCATATCTGTAGCACCATATATGACCCAAAGAGAGTGCAACCATACTTTGATACCAATCTATAACACCCTCTCTCAAGTCTACCCAAAGTAACCATGCCAACCAGAGTAAACATGAGGAAAGATGCTACTACAATCAGATTCGACCTCCTATGTCACCTTAAGGAAGTGGAATCGATGGAACATCACATACAGTCATCCAACATCATCAACATAGCCCTCAAGATTCAAGTCAACCACTCAAACAACCTGTCCCTGGGTCTCACTGCTATTCTAGAGTTCTTAGGCCATAGTCTCTCTTATGCTATGGGCAAGGGAGTGACCAAAAACCCAAAGTCTCTCTCACAGGCCTGCCTGCCAATGACTCTGGACCAAAATTGCTAGTTCTGTGTTAGCAACCCCAAGATTTAAGTCATTTTTCTAGCCCAGAATCCTGGCCTATGCCCATAACTTGTTGTAACTTCTAGAATTCATTAAAAACATAATAACAATGTTGATCAATTAAACATCATCCTTAGGACTAGGTCTGAGCATTCCCAACCGTGACTAACATTATGTCAAACACTTGGCATCAATGCAACCTACAACTCTAGGATACAAGATAGAGCATAAACGACTGGAACAACTTATGAAACATAACCAGAAGGATCACCTCCTTCTTCATTGAACTACTACATCATCAATTAGGTCTTGCATCCATCCATTTAATAGTTACAAGTAAATACATGAAATAACCATGACATGAACCAGTCATTCAATCATTCTTATAACCAACATAAAACCATATAAATATTAGAGATGTGACGGCTAATAAATCCATGTATAAATAAGTGCAAAAGTAAGAGAACTTAGATTTTATTAATCATAGGAAAATTCGACCAGGTTTTGGACTTCCACGTACCACCTGACCATTGACATGGCTGAACCAAATCTCTCTTTTAGCCAGTCACCCCCATGCCATATTCCAAGCATGAATGTGGGATCTCATAGAACAACCAATCCAAGAACAACCAAGGGAATCTAGAGGTTAAACTACCCCCACCTTCATTAAACTGTGATTACACCAAAACCGGTGCTCTGACAACAACCAAATACAACTTGGAATGCCATCCAAAATCCATCACTATCCTTGAGGAATTTTCCATCTCCTTGTCTCTCAGGCTTTACCACAATCCAAACCCAGATCACTAGGCCCTAAACCGAGACTGGTTCCTCAGGCTTTACCTTGTATCCTGCAAAAACCGACCAAAGGATTCCTAGGCCTTTGGTAGTGAACCTTGAGACCACCTCCACCCCCAATTCCAAAATCCATCCAACAATTAAAAAGCTCAAATTGGGATCAACATCCCAACACACCATGACATCTGGAAAAGTGCTAGGCTAGATTGAAATCCACTATCATAACCCGAAAAAACCATGCCACCAACAATAAGAGAACCATACACGAACATGCAAAGCCATGCATGTCCAAACCAGCTAGGAAATCACACATGCAAAAGGTTACCTTCAAGTATTCCTGCTAAAGCTGCTTGATCCTTCTTTCGTTTCCTTGATCCTTGTTTGTTTTTCCTTTCCTTTCCTTGCTCCAAACTAGAGTGCTCCAAGAAAAATCTAAGTGACCAAGAGTGAGAGAGAGGGAGAGAATAATGAGAAAGCTCCAAACTTGAATTGACAAAAGGTTACCAACTGATCCTTAGAAGCCTTTTTATGAATGAGGTCTCTATTTTCTTCATTTTCCATTATTTTCCTTCAATTTCCTCCTCACATGCAACCTGTGACCTTTTACCTTCCTTTTCTCCTAATTTCCTTTATTTTCATAAATAAATGTGCCAAAAACTGCCTTTTTGCCTTTTGATTCCTTTCCCAATTTTCCTTAGCCAAAATACACATCTAGTGATTCCCACTAGGATATCTTTTCCCAACATTCAGCTTGGAATACATGTCCCTTAACCGTAGTCTTATTTTTCCTTTATTAACTTTTATTACATGAACTTTTCACGAGGGCTATTACACAAGCCTTCGACATGATGTTGGGAAGTGCATTAGATCTTGCACTGCCTGTGTTATTTCCAAAACTACAATCAAGAAGCAAGACCTGTATACTCCTATGCCTACTTTTAACCGACCTTGGGAATCCATCTCCATGGATTATATGTCGAGCCTTCCTTCTACCAAGCATGTAAACGATTGTGTTTTTGTCATCATCAACGGATTCTCTAAGATGGCCATTCTGGCGGCCTACAAGAAGAGTATCTTAGTAGAATCTAGTGCCAAACTCTTCTTTGAACAAGTATGGGTACACTTTGGGATCCCACAATCCATTATCGGGACAACTGGTTCCTAAGTGAATTTTGGTCAAGCCTCTAGTCATTGTTGGATACCAAGCTCACTAGGTCCACAACCTTTCACCCCCAAACTGATGGCCAAACATAGGTCGTCAATAGGATGATCGTGCACATGCAGTTCATATACAAATCGAAGCACCCACACACATGGGATGAGATCCTCCCCTATGTCCAACACAACTACAACAAGGCTCTCCACAACTCAACTGGCCACAACCCCTTTCAGATGGGACTGAGATTCTAGCCAATATATCCCATTGATGTTGCCATAATGTTGCCATACCATTTGCAACTACTTAGGCATATTCGACTTATGTCCAGTCTGAAGCTAATAGGGCTAAAACTTCATTGAGCGCATTCAACACATCCACCAGTAGGTCCATGACATATTGGATAGAGAAAATGCAAAGTACAAGCAACATCATGATCAACATCGGGTGCCACACAAGTTCTAGGTGGGCGACAAAGTTTGGTTACATTTGTAGGAGTGCCTCGTTGGGCCCCACCGCAAGCTTCACCTGCCCCAATATGGGCCTTATAGCATCACTAAAGTTATAGGGGACAATGCTTTCAACCTCAACATTCCATCGTTCCTTGCTCTGCACCCAATATTCAATGTAGACTGGTTGTGACCATACTTTCCCCCATTGTTGGACACATCCGACGTTGCTGAGCAGTTGACACCAACAGAGCTCAATCTAAGTTGTATCGAACATGCCACAACTGATAAGATCATGGACACACAGATCAAGAAAACTCACCAACAAAGGATCCAACTATCTCGAGTTGTCAAAGCAGACCAACTCCTTCACCAAGGCAAGTGGCTCACTAGGGACCAAGTTCAACAAAAAATTCCTCACCTCATGAAGGTTCTGCATGGAATGGGGACCATTGCTTCCTAAGGGTGGAGGGATGATCTAAGTGGGTATTGGTGGCCACCCGCCTATTCCACCTAGACCTCTAGTCAGTTTCATCAATTTCCTTGATTATATCAACATTTACTATTTTTAGCAGTTTTTCAGGTCCTGAACTTCCAGAGTTGTTTGATCCCTCAATCAACATTCTTTTGAGGTCCACCGTAGGCTTTTTCCTTTTCAAATCCTATAGTACTCTGAGAGCTATTTGTAATGAGGTATCATACGTGCCAAACAAAGATCATATGACCAAGTTACGACCCTGAGAAGTTGGCTTCCCATCTAACCCCAACGGGGCCAACAAACTCTTAGTGTTCCATCCCCTAGGGTTAGGTTTTTTTATTGTTTAGGGTTTCCCTTTGTTGTTCAATAATCAAAAGGTCTTTGCGCCTCATTGTAACACAGTTCAGAGGCATGTAGCCACCACATCTCTTCTCAGAGATAAGATACCATCGCTCGAGCTAGCTTTTTCCATTTTGTATGTAAGCATATTTCAGATCTTTGATGTTAATGAAATAACATTTTATTTCTATTGTATCTTTGTGTTTATGTTTATATTTGCGTTCTGTTGCGTTCCTGCATAAGTTTAGAGCATTTGCATAAGTGAAGTTTTCCAAACTTAGATCTATGTTAGGTGTTCATGAAGTTGTCATTAAGGGGGGATAGACTTTAATGCTTCCTTCCTTCTTCTATTGTGCCACCTTTGTAGATCCTTCAAATCCATCCCAAGTTTTTTTAAGGGGGATGCTAGGATAGTTATACGCTTGGAAGTTAAGTTAAATTAAGATCAACTTGGTTTAATGTGTCTTTAGGTAAACTATGTTTCTTTAGTATGTAATAACAAACATTTGTAATTATGTAATATGGCAATGATCGAGTGGTTGGCATAATGGGATGTTATTCCCTCCAATTGGTTTCAAATCCTACAATTTGAGAAAGCTCAAGGAGTAAGCTCCCTCCACCTTCTCTATCTACGCCATTTACTAGTATTCAATTGTGATAAACTCACATCCAAATATTTACACATTAATTGGTTGCGTTAGATCGAGCTATGCATTATTCCCCTTTTTGAAAATTTAACCAAATAATATACTAGTGTTCCTGCTATGCAAAAGTACCATATTCATCCAACAAACAAAAGCATCAAATTAATTATAATAATAATATTAAAAATTACAATTTCTATAAAATGTAAAAATAAACTTTAAAATGACACTAAAATCATTAAAAATTAAAATACTATAAAATTATCATAGAAATAATGATAATGTCAATATCAAATATTAAATCTTACATCTATATAAGATATAGAGATAAACTTAAATATAACATTCCAACATGTATAAAACAGGATAACAATCTTAGAAATATGAAATCTAAAACACTGATTACATCGATATTAAATAATCAATAAAAAATATAATATAAAAGGAACTTTTTTTAAAATATGCTCACTCCACATTATAAAATAAAGTTAAAAAACAACAGTCCCTTCTTTTGATTTTCTTTTAAGAATAATTTTCTTCAACGTCTTTTGCATAAAATCTAATTACTACAGTGTCACTTTAACTTTAACCAAAACTACAATGTGAGCCATTTGAAATTCCTACAATGTCACCTTATCCAAAACCACAATTTGAGCCACTCGAAAGTGTACAGATTTAGAATGTTAAAAAGATTGAAATGTTGATAAATCAATTTTTCATTTTTTTTCAATCTCTGAGATTCCAAGGAAGATGGTAAGTTCTGATTCACTCTTTTAAAACGATCAAATACTGCACCAGCTTCTCGAGCGTGCGTTATTTCACCTGTAAAACAAACAACAGACATCCATCCAGCTTAATAAACACCTGGCTTTGGATTGGATGAAGTCTGCCTTGTTATTTTCTTATCTACTTAAATTTGACAAATATAGACTCCGTATCCATTGAGAAATAATTTTCTCCCACGACTTGGATTTGGCAACTGGATTTCCACATTGAACTCGCCTTCGATGTTCCATGGATATGTTGCGTGAAGAGCAGCTTCGACTGGAATGGTTTATTTTTAATTGAGTTGATGAAGCTTAGAGATGGGTGCTGCAGTGCCCATCTCTGCTTTCTCACTCTGTTTAACACAATCAGAGAAGCCGAGACAGTCTTGCCAGAAACATCGTCCCTTACAGGTACATAATTTACATTCTACCCACTTCAATTTTCTTAATGAGAGAGTTTCCTCTGTTAGGTATTTGCAAATATATAGACAGCAAGAAAGCAAGAGTTTCTGCTTTAATCATAACAGCACAGCTGTTGTTGAAGAAACTTTGGAAGATTTGCATATTGGTGAACAATCAGTAGATTCTAGAACATATGCTCGCCTCTTGCAGGAATGTATCAGTGGGAAATCGTTGGTAGAGGGTAAGGTTATCCATGCCCATATTTTGAAAGCCCGAAATGAGATAGATAGTTATTTGGGAAGTAATCTTGTCAATATGTATGTTAAATGCCAGAGTTTGGAGGATGCACGTCACGTGTTTGACAAAATGCGTGAAAGAAATGTGGTTTCATGGACTGCAATGATTGCAGCGTATGTTCAGAATGGGTATTGTGAGGAGGCTTTAGAACTAGTGGACTTGATGCAACAGGCTGGCACCATGCCGGATCAATTTACTTTTCCTTGTTTACTCAAGGCATGTGCGGGCATGGAAGATCTAGTAGTGGGCCAAATGGTACATGGTGTTGTAATCAAAACTGGATTTGAGTCTGATGTCTGTGTGGGCAGTGCCCTCGTGGACATGTATGCAAAATGTGGCTCTGTGGCTGATGCACGACTAGTGTTTGAGGCGATGCCGGAACGAAACACCATTTCATGGACTTCGATGATAGCAGGATATGGGGAAAATGGGGATGGTGAGGAGGCCCTCGAAATATTTCGTCAAATGCTAATGGGGACTACGAAGCCAAACCGGTTAACCTTAATCAGTCTTCTTAAGGTGTCCACTGGATTGGCAGATGTGGAACAAGGCAAACAACTGCATACCCACATCATTAAAACTGGATTTGACTCGGACCTTTCAATCCAAAGTGCCATTGTTGTCATGTATGCCAAATCAGGATGCTTTGAGAATGCCAGCAAAATCTTTTCCAAAATACCTAAAGGAAACTTGCTGGCATGGAATTCTATGATCACAGCATTTGTTCAGAATGGATATAACCATGAGGCACTCTATTCTTTTTCCAAGATGCAATTTGAATCCATGAAGCCAAACCAGTTCACTTTTTCAAGTATTCTAAGGGCATGTGCTAGCATACGAGCTCTTAAAGAGAGCAAAGAGGTCCATGCTTATTGCATAAAAATTGGTTTGGACTCGGACATTTTTGTAGGAAGTGCTCTTGTTGATACATATGCCAAATGTAATAGATTACTCGATGCCTGTACAGTTTTTGACAAATTACCCCATAAAGAGGTGGTGTCATGGACTGCTATGATTGGAGGTTACGTCCAGAATGAGCGTCATGAGGAGGCTATCAAACTCTTTTACCAAATGCAATGGACAAACGTGATGGCAGATGCATTCACCTTTTCCAATGTCCTCAGTGCATGTGCTAGCCTAAAAGCTCCGCAGCAAGGGAAGCAGGTCCATGTGCATATTATCAAAATTGGGTTCGAGGACAACGTCGCTGTAGGGAATTCCCTTGTTACCATATATGCAGAGTGTGGCAACATGGAAGATGCTTACAAAGTGTTCAATAAAATGACTGACAAAAATGTAGTCTCGTGGACAGCAATAATTGCTGGGTGTGAAAAAAATGGGCATGGCAATGAAGCCCTTAAACTTTTTGACGAAATGCTCTTTGAAAGTACAAAACCTAACCAGTTCACATTTGTCAGTGTTATCAAGGCATGCATGAGTCTCAAAAACATGAGATACGGAAAGCAGCTCCATGCCTACATAAGAAAAAGTGGCTTTGAGACTGATTCCTTTGTGGGGAGTGCCCTTGTTGAGATGTATGCTGAGTGTGGGAGCATAGAGGATGCATGGAAGGTGTTTGATAATAGTGCCAAAGACGATGCTCTGTTATGGAGTGGAATGATTGTAGCATATGCAGAAAATGGTTATGATAATGAAGCTTTGAGCCTCCTCTGCAAAATGCAACCAGCATACATGAAGGAAAACCATTTCACCTTTTCAAGTATTCTCAAGGCCTGTGCTAGTTTAGGAGCTTTGGAACAAGGAAAAGGGTTACATGCCTATGTTATCAAAATTGGATTAGAGTCAGATGTCTTTGTAGGGAGTTCTCTTGTTGATATGTATGCTAAATGCAGGAGCATCGAAGATGCATCTAAAATGTTCAATCAGATGCCTGAACGAAATATTGTCTCATGGAATGCAATATTTTCAGGATATGCTCAAAACGGCTATTGTCAGGAAGCTCTAAAATTGTTTTGGAAAATGCAAGTAGGGGGCATGAAACCTGACCAATTCAGCTTAGTAAGTATCCTTACTGCATGTGCTGCCTTACCAGCCCTTGCACAGGGCTTAAAGGTACATGCCTGTGTAATTAAAACAGGTTATGAATTAGATACGGCGGTTGGGAATGCTATTGTTACTATGTATGCTAAATGTGGCTGCATAATGGATTCATACAAAGTATTTGAGAGGATGCCTGAACGAAATGTTGTGTCATGGAATGCAATGATCACAGGTTATGCACAACATGGGTGTGGCAAGGAGGCTATTCAACTCTTTGAAGAAATGCTACAGATAGGGATTGAACCAAACCACGTTACTTTTGTTGGTGTTCTCTCTGCTTGCAGTCATGTAGGCCTAGTGTGTGAAGGTCGTCACTACTTCATTTCAATGAGCCAAGTTCATGGCATTGAGCCAAGAGTGGAGCATTATGCCTGCATGGTTGACCTTCTTGGCCGTGCTGGACATCTAGATGAAGCAGAGGATTTTATCAAAGAAATGCCATTTGAATCTAATGCGTTAGTGTGGCGTACCTTGCTTGGTGCCTGCAGAGTTCATTATAATTTGGATCTAGGAAAACGTGCAGCAGAGTGCATACTAGCATTGGAACCAGAAGACACGGCTACTTACGTGCTTTTGTCAAATATTTATGCTGTTCTTGGCAGGTGGGAAGATGTTGCAAAGGTGAGAAAAATGATGAAGGATCGGAAACTGAAAAAGGAACAAGGACTAAGCTGGATTGAGGTTAAGAACAAGGTACATACATTTGTTGTCGGAGACAGAGCACACCCACAAACAGAGGATATATACTCAAAACTAGAGGAATTGACTGCACAAATAAAAGAGGCAGGGTATTTGCCAGATACAAGCTTTGTTTTGCACAATGTGGAAGAGGTGCAGAAGGAAGATTTTCTCTTTCTACACAGTGAGAGGCTGGCTATTGCTTTTGGGCTTATCGGTACACCTGCAGGGGCACCTATTCAAGTTATCAAGAACCTCCGTATGTGTGGTGACTGCCACAATGCAACCAAGTACATCTCCATGGTTGTTGGGAGAGAAATTGTTGTGAGGGATGCTAGTCGCTTCCATCATTTTAAGGATGGGCTGTGTTCTTGCGGGGATTATTGGTGATGGCAGAATCATGATGTAATTCCTATAGGAATCACCTGTGTAAGTAAATAATAAAATTTAGGTTGGTCTACTATTTACTTATACAAGTGATCCCATGATCATAGCAAACCAGCTGTTTTACCACTCTTAGAGTTTGGACTGCAAAGGCTGTGGGCTGTCTGAAAATGGATGGTGTTGAATTCTTCTCCATGACCTTAATGTTTCCTAGCGTTACTCTGCAGAAACAGAACTTGCAATATGATGTGTTGTTATTCTTAGACTAAAGTTGGATTGGCAATAATAATGGCTAAACTATGCTAGTCGGAGAAAGAAGATTGTATTGAATTAAGGATTGCATAAAAGACATCTCAGAAATAAATGGTCGTTGACAGATAGAGACTGACTCAAGTTGTTTGGCGAGATCTACAGAAACAGAAATTTGGTCAGTGAATAAGCGGTCACTCTGACACTGCTATGCCATTAAGGCAGTCATGGTTACAACTTAATGGTGTTTAAGTAAGAAAAATATGCATACAATCATGAGTAATCAAATTATTGTTTGATATAAAGGGATGGAATGACATGACACTTATAATGCAAGATCACTGGTATATGGTTACAAGATTTGGTCAACGGGCTTTCAAGCAACTGTCATAAAGTATGCAATTTGTCAGGTAACAATGGAGATTGGAACCAGAATAAGAACTGGATTAAGTATGGGGATACCAACTTACACGAGAATGACATTGGATGTAAGCGTATATTTATATTCTGTTTTTCCTTGTTTTTCCATTATCATCATTATTTTCCCAAACACAAAACTCTGATTGATATCAGAGCCTTTAGTAATTACAAATAAAATTTCACGAAGTAACATTCTAAACTTTTGGATTTGTGAGAATTTCATGGCTTGGATAATTATATTGTGGTAGGTCTTCTTGTCAATCTTGCAATCTTGCTTTGGCATCAGGAGTTGGTGCGGCTTTGCTTGTAAATTGGATGAAGAAGCCACTTGGGCTGCTATAATAGATCAAGAGAGCTCACCCTAAGCTCTGTTAGGGAACATGACAGGTCGCTATGGCTATTACCAGGTAGTTATTTGTAACTATGATAATACCTAGGGAAAGAAATCCAATGGGGAAATGGGCCCTTAAACTTGCTTCTTCAGTGTCAGAGTCCCGATTCTGTAACTGAACTATTTTATGGTGATCCAACTGGACTGGTAAGATTGCAGTGCTTTCTATCCAAGGCTTTCAGACAACAGATTTAATTTTCTGTAAGGACTTACTCGGTTCATTAACTTCATGCCTGTTTCTTTTATTTCTTAATAGATCGCTACTCTAATGTACCTTCAACATTCCTCCTTTTTGGGGCACGATGATCTTCTTTGGAAGAAAACTATAAAGAAAAGAGATTGGTTGAGAAATAATGGAATGTTCCCAAATGGTACATTGCCAAGCTAAATAGTTTCCAGATCACATATTGCATTTGAAATTGGATAAATCATTAGGCATGACTTTTTTTTTCCCAGGGAGAAAATATTGTAATTTTCATTAATCAGAGAAAATTACATGTTGTAAACTGTAAATGCCATAGGCATATGCAAGAACCATGACCATGGTCAACTGTGAACTGTTTGTAACACTAAAGAACTACAAAATGACCCTGAGAAGGGTATACTGATAGTAACTGATCATATACAATTTAATTACATAATTCAAAATTTCACTCTTGGTGATCACTGTTCTATATGACAAAAAGATAAACACAAAATAATGATAAGTTAGGGCCTGTCTGCCCTCTGTGAACCCTGTTCTATGTATGGTTTGTGGAAGAAGTTATAGATCCGCTCAGGTGAGTGCTCCGTAATCATCCATTCTCCTTGAGAATGATGTGTTGCCTCTTTCGATAGCCTGTCCGCGAATTCATTACACTCCTTGTAGATATGAGTACATGAGACAAGATCAAAATGTGTTTTGAGAAATAAAATATCATTCAAAATAGTTTTGAGTGTATATGCGTCATCCAAAATAGTTCTGAGTGTATATGCGTGGCATGTTGTTATGCAGTTGAACTAATTTATAACTATCTTGGAATCTCCATATATTCGTCACTGTCTGCAATCTTTGTATAAAGCAAAATATAAGAGATGTCGGAGTGTGAGGAGCTCCGCAAAATTATTTGTGCCATCTCCCAACCCCATACAAATGTGAAAATAATGTGATTCAGTCAGATGTAGGATTATGCCTCCTCCACAACCCTATTCTTGTGCTGCTCCATCGAAATAAGCCTAGGGATGTTCTTTGTTTATGACTTCCGGTGCGATGTTCCGTGTCCTGGTTACTTGTTCCTCGGCCGGGATATCCAAATAACTCATACAGATATTTGGTATAATTTGTGCCCATACTATGTTTTTTGCCCTAAATATAATGCTGTTCCGGCACATCCATATGTACCAGCAAACCAATAACGGCAGGTTCTGAGCTCTCAGGATTGTTGTTGATTCCCACCACCTGTTCCAGGGAGTTGGAATATCCCATGTGTATGGTATGTTTAGTGTGTGTAGGACCTACGCCCAGATCTGTTGAGTCGATTCCTCCTTTGCGCGGCGTAATACACACCAAGTTGGTCCTTGAAATGCCCGTTTCCTGAGATTGGTTCCAGTTGGTGTTTTTTCCATGATGATGTTCCACATTAGTAACTGAGTGCATGGTGGGTCTTTTAACTTCCATATATTTCTCCACCAACTCTCCAGGAAATCTGGCTTATGGTCAGCGTGAATGATAACATAACCATCCTTTGGGGTATAGTTCCCTTTCTTTGCAAATCCCCAGATCAGTTTATCCTCTTAAGCCCTTAATCGCACATGGGATTCAATTAATGCCTGCAAGTAAATCCTCCACTCCCTTTGCCATTGATCTGGGATGTCCCAGGCCTCCCCTGTTTGCCATGCTTGCTGATAAATAGTTGTATTATGAGGGTCCCCAAGTTGAGCAATGTTGTGCACTCCATTGTGGTTAAGAAAAGTAATCAGATCCGGAGGAAGCTGGTAGGAGTTTCCACTGCCAATCCATGGATAAATCCCAATGCGGACAGACCTGCCATTACTAATCCTCCATATGAGACCCCTTCTTATGATGGGAAGAGTGTTTAATACAGCCCTCCAGGTCGCTAATAAACTTTTCCTGTTCCATGTGGGTAGTCTTAACCAATCCAGGGTAGTGCTCAACGATATGTATTTGTAGGTGACCACCTCCGACCATAGGCTCTTGTGCTTCAGGAGTAGCCAACTTAGGTTTGCCGCAACTTCCTGTGCAAATGCAGGGAGATTTTTTAAGCCCCAACCTCCCCATTTTTTAGGAGTTGCAATTCTGCTCCATTTGACCCATGCATAGGGTTTTCCTTCCTTGTGACCCTTCCATAAGAAATGACAACAGACTTACTGAATCCTATGTACCCTCCCTACTCTCTTCTTTGTCGCAATAAGTCCTCTCAGTCCTTCCATAACCATGAAGAATAGCAAAGGGGATAGAGAGCATCCATGCTTGATTCCCCGCTCTGCCCAAAAAGATTGGGAAGCAGATCCATCGATTAAGATTGCAAATGATATAGAAGTAATGCACCCCATAATGCATTTGATAAAAACCAGTGGAAACCCCAGATGGGTAAGTATCATCCTTAAATATAACCAGCTGGCCCTATCAAAAGCCTTTGAGAGATCAATTTTAAGCAACACCCCTTTAAGATTCTTCAGTTTGATGGGCTGAAGGGCATCTTGTGCCGAGCCAATGGCCTCATGGATTTGTCAGTTTTGTAGGAAGGCAAACTGCTCCTGAGAGATGTGATCTGATAGGATTGGTTTGATGCGATTTGCAATAATCTTCGCGATAATTTTATAAAGGCAATTACAAAGGGATATAGGCCTGAAGTCATTGAAATATAGCGGGGAGTCTGTCTTGGGTATGAGGGCAATATAGGTGGAATTGATAGGATCATAAATACAACCAAGAATCTGACTTTCTTCAACCACCCCAAGTAGATCATGACCAATGATGTCAAAAAAAGCAAGGTAGAATTCCACAGACCAGCCATCCAGTCCCAGGGTTTTGTCCTTCTTGAATCACTTGAGAGTGCTCTCTAGTTCCCCCATGGAAACTAGTTTGATGAGATCCTCCATCCTGTCAGGTTCCACAAATCCAAGGAAATGACCAGCAATACAAATGATTTTTGCAAGTGATGTGCTTGGGGGGGCTTTGAAGAGCTGCTTGAAGTGTGTGTTACCCAAACGTGCAAGCTGAGAGTGAGTATTAAAAATCTGATCTTGTTCCAAGGGCATCTGCCAGATGGTATTGCTAGCTTTCCTTCCATTTGCATATTTATGAAAGAATTTTGTATTACCATCCCTTGCTTATAACCAAATTGCCCTGCTTCGGAGTCTCCATGATTCTTCCCAGTCTAGCAGAATCTTTGATCTCTAAGCTTCCAGTTCTATTAGATGTAGCTTTGCTTCTATGGATAAGAAACCTCTTCCAAGATCATCCGTTAAGGAGGCCAATTGAAGTTCTATGTCAGCCAGAGTGTGCTCATCTCTAGATTTTTTCCTTTTTGCCCACTCAATGGATAATCGTTTAAGTTGATTCAGGTTACTACAGAATCCTTCAGCGTTCTTCTGCTCAATAAGTGGGTGCTGAGCTTTCCAGAAGTCCGAGACCATTTGGAGATAGTGGAGGTCCTTTAGCCAGGTTGAGTTAAATTTGTAAGGCGCCCTTGGTTTTCTGAAAGAGCCAGCCACTTCCAGATATATAGGGGAGTGATCTGATATTCCCCCAGAACCCACCCATTGTCTATAGTTAGTGAGAGAATGTAGGAGGTCTTCATGAATGAGGTATATATCTAGTCTTCACCCTACTGCTGCTTCTCCAGTCTGTGTATTATGCCATGTTGGCATCTTCTTGTTCATAGGGACATCAATGAGGTCATATTGCTCCAAGAGGGTGCTCAACTGATCTGAGAGGGGATCTAGTCGCGAGTGATGTCCCCAGGATTCCTAATGTCTAATGGAGAAGTTTAGGTCACCCCCTAGAATAGATATATGACTGATCATGGGGTTATCTAGAAACTGTTGCTAGAAGGCCAGTCTGTTTTGATTAGGGGCATAAAGGTTTATAATATGGAGCTATTTGCTCGATTTAGCTGAGAAAATGTCCATTCCAAGGAATCCCTGACCTCCCCATGATGAAGTCACCTTGATGGATCGGGGGTTGATCCCAATAGCAAGTCCCCTAGATCGCCTTGCTGCATCCAGAGCTTGGAAATGCCAGCCGGGCAAGATGGCTTCTAGGGTCTTAACAATCTGCTTGGATGGACCTAGGGTTTCCTGAAGGAGAATAATGTCACAGGGTGCACAACTCAAAAGTTTCTTGAGGGATAATTGTTTTTTGGGGCTGGCCAAACCCCTGTAGTTGTAAGATAGCCACTTCATCAGGGAACAGAGTCAAGGGTGTCTGGTGCTCTAAGTACCCTTTCTATGGTGTTCTGGCACCCCTGGGCAACATCTGCCCCAACAATTTTGATGGCTTTGGACATCTTTGAAGGTCTACCCTGGGAGGGTTTGTGCTCAATGGTGGAGGATGGGATACCTAGACCCATCATGTTAGGGTTTGTCAGAGGACGAGATCGGAGGTTGTAGGAGTGAGAGCCCGAGGCAGAAGGGGAAAGAGGAGGGTGATGATGATCTTGTCCAAGGACAGTCGGCGGGGTGGTGGAGAAAATAGGGGAGGGAAGATCAAGAGCATAATTGATGGGGGAAGTAACCAAACATGTAGTAGATGCAGATTGAGCCAAAGAGACAATAAATTTATTGAAAAATAGAGTAGAGGGTAAGGGAGAAGACGCAGTACCTGATGTAGGAGTAGCCTTCGAAGCAGACCGGGATCTAGTCAGTGGAGGGGATATAGGTGGTATCTGGGGAGAATTGGATGGCAGAGCAAGTGACCCCATCTGCAACCTTTGAACAATCCGGACCTGTGGGCTGCTCGTCCATAATCGGGTCTTCCGACTGGCGATGCTTTGTTCCCCTTGTAGCAGCCAAAGTAGTAGGTGTGAGCAGTGGCAGTCCTTGTAGAGGTGGCCGACCTTGTGGCATCGTTTGCATCTAAATGGAACGCCTTCATAGCCGAGGTTTTGGCGACAAGAGAAATGTCGCCAATGAAGGTTTATCTTTTCCTCCAGCCCCTCCCTCATGTCCAAATGAACCAAGATATGAGCCATTGTCATGATTCTTGTCTTCTCAAATGACTGGTCATGTTCCAGGTATGTACCCAATGCGTCTCTAATGCACTTGAAAACCACAGGAGTCTAGAATTGCATCGGAAGGCCGGACAAATGGACCAAAATCAGCCCTGCTCCCAGTTGTTCCCTCTCAGGGTCGAAGAGTGGATCCCATCTCTTCAGCAGAATTGGTGCTAATTCTATGTGCCAGAATCAGGATAAAATCCAATCTATATACTCCTCCCTGTGAAAGCGTAGGGCAAACCACCCACGAGCCAACACCCAAATGATGGACAGTTCTTTAAGCAAGGAACCCCAAATCTTAGTGGTCCAAAGACGAAGCCTCTCAACTGAGTAGTTCTTGCCATGAACACGGCCTACTAGGACCTTCTTTGCTGTCTCTGCAACTTCACCCATCGAGATGTTTTCGCCCAGAGCGAGGTTGATGTCCTTATCCACTGCTTTGAGGCACCTACCTTTCTTGAGCTTATCAAAACGATGGGCTGTTGGATAGTCCCTGAGAAGGCCACGGATGCCCTGATTTACAGTTTGAGGGGTGGATGGGTTGGATTTAGGGTTAGGGATCATGGAGCTGAAGCAACCAGAGTGAATAGGTGTGCTAGGGTTAGGGCCACCAGGGTTTAAGGTAGCGCTGGAAAGTGCAGGGTTATTGTGGGAGGAATGCCCGGGTGGGGGGATGCCTGAGGAGGACGGGGTGCAATGCAGAGCGGAAATGTGGGGAAGCTGGGGTAACGGTGCATCGAAGGTGGGCGAGGGTTGAAGACAGGTTCCAAGTAGCTTTAGGGTAGCCGGGGAAAGAGGAGGACAATCCAGATCAGGGGCATCATCAATGTTAACCGAGGGCAGGGGATGGGGCGCAGATGGACCTGGGCAGAGTGTGCAGCTGATAGAGGTCGCAGGGTTGCAGTGAAAGGACTAGATCCTGACACGGAGCGATGGTGAGACCAAATGACCTCCTGGGGATGAGGGTCCTCCTCATAGTCCACATCGTCCAATTCCATAGTAACCGACAATAAATGGTTGGTGATAGTAACAGTTGTCGAGAAGAAATAGGGAGATTGCGAGGATGGAGGGAACCAGGAAAACCGCAGGAGGGAAGGCTGAAAAACCGCAGGAGGGTATGGTGGATAGACAGGTTAGGGGTCAGGCGAGCCGCAAGGGTTAGCCCTAACAGTCAGGCCCTAGGCTAATGAGCCATAGAACTGCCATGGTTTCCGCCTTCAGAGCTCCAAAAAAATCATACCCAAGAGAGCCATCTGATAGGTGAACTCTTCACTTACCGGTTTATTTTTCAATCTAATTTGAAATCACAAGTTTGACGCCTGAACTCTTCACAATCGAAGTGCCCCCTTAGGCATGACTTACTTGGACTTTTAATTTATTTATGAAGGATGCTCAATTGCAAGTAAGACAAAAGCCAAGCTAGATGCCTTTTTATGGTAGGTTTCAATTGGATATTAAACTCAATATTTCCTTGGTCATTGCAGGAATATTTTAATATTTCATTTATTTTGTTGTCTTTTCACAATGCTTTGATCTAAAAGCTTTGAGGATCTACATTACTCAGTTTTTATTTAATTTTGATTATTTTTGTTGGGATAGGTGTGTCATACACCTTGCAGTTTCATGTCAGAGCTATTATCGCAATAAATGCTGGGCAATAGCAAGCAATGAGCATTGAACAATAGCAAGTAAGTGATGCGAGCAGAAGTAGTTGGCCAATTAATCGCTGGTGTTTTCTAGCTTGGAAGTAAAAAATTATAAATAGTTTGTGGTTTTGTTATGCCTATTTATTGAATGCTTGGGTTGGAGGTATAGAGAGGGCTTTTTAACTTATTGCTATATTACCAAAGTTTCTTCGGAAATTTTATGCCACTGAATACTCTTTTGTGAGCATAGAGACTCTATGATATATTTAACCATTTGCTAGTCGCTGAATAATACATTGAGCTATGGGTTTTTTTGTTCGGAAAGGGCTTTTCCTAGGAAATCACTCTTTAATGGTTATATGTTGTGTTGTTTATTCCTGCAACTATAGTTATTTATATTTCTACACATTATTTTCATTAATTAGTATAGGAAGTCTATTCTGCATCTCAATATCCTTTCATTTGGTATGCGAGCTTGACTAACTTGGATCCAAGGTTTTTAGGACGAGAATTTTTGTTTTAGTTTTGATTTGGGTGGGAGCTTTTGCGGAAGAAAATTTGTTGTAGAGAAATGGTTAGTACATCTAAATTAGAAATGATAATTTTAATGGTACTAACTTTGAGTTGTGGAAGCTCAAGATGGATGGTTTTCTTGTAGATCAAAATCTTTGGGTTGTAGTTTATAGAACCAAATTCATTAGTATGGAAGATGGAGAGTGGGTACTGTTGGAGAGAAATGCAAGAAGTCTTATTGGGTTGTGCTTCGCCAATTCGATGTTATTGAATATTTCTGAAGAAAAAACTATGACAAGTTTTTGGAAAAAGTTGTTCTTCTTGAAAATGGGTGATGGTGATTTTGTCATTGAGAATCTAAATGCATTTAATACTATTGTGACATAAGTTGCAAGATACAATGATAGGAGACATGGAGGACATGGAAATGTGAATATCTAAAATGAGACATGGCCTTGGAAACATAACACAAAGGACATGATATATATATAATTAGTGAAATTACATATACAAAAATGAAATACAAGCAAAGATTTAGATTTAGATAGATTCATAAACTAGAATACTATGACACAAATTCAATCATACAACTACTTACTACTTACTACTTATTGGTACTACATCAATGATAATTAAATGATCAACACAAAATAAATTAGAACCATAAACTACAACTTTCTCATTAAGTGATCAAAATGAATATGTATTAAATAGATATTGAGACACTGCTACTATGGGTGGGAATGCTAATGGTAAATACAAAATAGGGTAGATACTAGAATTAAAGATGAAAGAACCTCATAGCTTGTGATTGTCAATAGTCTTCATCTACATCAAAATTATAAAAATAAAAGTTGAGGAAATTGAGGGAGGGGGGACAACATCAATAGGGGCATTCCTACCTTTCCTGTGACCTTTTATAGTTTCCATCATTGATTGATCCATGATTTCTGTGAAATGAAGAAGAAAACAAATTGTTGTAGGAAAATCCGTGAAGTTTGGTTGACAAATCCACTTTCCCAACACTTGGAATCCCTTCAAAGCTACAATATAATTCTAAATTGCACACCGAGACACTTTAGAGCTCTAACTCCTTCAATAAAATGAGAAAGAAAGAGGGATATTTACCCTATTCTAAGAGGACACATGTCCTAAAAATGGAACACATTCCAAACATGAGTTGGGCACGTGTCCTATAAACAAGACACATGCCAAACTCATGTTCGACATGTGTCCTTTTGAATTTGTATTTGATACATGGGATATCGTACACGTAGCCCCCTAAGGGCATGTCTTGTGATTTAGATTATGACTCAATTGATCTTGATTGGAGTGAATATGGATGAGGATGACCCTTGTATGACCCTTTTGTATTCTTTGCCAGTGCCATGGGATGACCTACTAATTACCATTGGAAGCAATGTAAAGAATTTGGTGCTTGATGATGTTGTGGTTGCTTTACTAAGAGGAGATGAAGCAAAAAGCTTTTGAATCCATCGATAAGGCCTTGGCTATTCATGGAAGATCAAAAGAGATAGGAAAGAAGAGGGAAGAGGGTAGATCCAAATTTTATGCAAGACCTAAGTTTCTTAGAAACTCCAAAGCAAAATGTTGGAATTGTTTCAAGGTTGGGTATTTTAGAAGAGACTGCAAGGAAGAGAAAAAGAAGAATAAGAATGAAAATAATGATTCTGATGATTTCTCTAAAATGTCTTCTTAGGAGGATGGTGGAGATGCCTTCATTATAGCTTTAGCAACCCATTTAGGTGAGTGCATGGTTGATACACTTCGGAGATTTTTTCCATATCGCTTCCCATTGAGATTAGTTTTCAATGTATGAGAAATATGATGGGCGATTGTCATAAACTTGGTGATGACTCTCATCTTCACATTGTTGGTCATGCTAGAGATTTGAGCAGACTCCTTGATGATAGAGTGAAAGGAATTAGTGGAGTTTTAGACATCTTGGGTAAATTGGCATAGAAACTAACATATGTAAGAAAATAATGTGGGTGTACAGGTTGTTTTCTCTAACAAAAGGTGTAAGATGGTTTGAGGAGCTATGATGCTCACTAAGGATGTTTGTGTGGGCACTCCATTCCAGCATGTCGTGTGCACAGTTTAGTGTAATCATTCTTCAATTTCTACAGTGAAGAGAGCTATATAATCTACACCTTTATAGTCAACACCTATGTCCTTTTTTGATGGTCATGCTTTATAGTACCTAAATGAGCTCTTGCTTTAGAAAGCAAGTTGCTTGTAGAGAAGACATGCAATGGCATAAGAGATTGGTCCATATAGGCGAGAAGGGCCTACAAACCTTGAAAATAAAAAATCTTGTTGATGGGTTACAAGATTATGCTCTTGAATTTGATTTTTGCAAGCATTTCATATATGAAAAACACAATTGTGTTTAATTACACGCATAGGCATGTCTAGTTTGGAATACGACTTTTAGAATTTTAATCTAATTATTAATTATTATTAAGTGGATGCTATGGATTTAACTTCATAAAATATTTTAAAATATTCTTAGTAGTAGTTCGAGATCAAAGATTGAGATTTATCTCAAAAGTAGTTATGCCCTTCTATCTTCTAATTAACCTAATGAATGAAAAACATGTCATATGAGCATGAGTTATGGTTTTTTGAGGTATGAGGTATTAGCAAGCCATGTTATTGCAACAGTGCCTATTTAGAGGTTAAAGATCGCCATGGTAAAATGAAGGTGAATATCCATGATTAAATATCTTGTTACATGTTTTTTTTAAATGTGTATGTTTTTAACTCATATATTAATTATTTCTATGAATAATAATAATAATAATAATAAAGCTATAATTTAGTTAATTTTTATGATTTTTTTTTTTTTTTTTTTTGACAATGCAAGATGTATCAAGAGGTAGGTGTTTTGATGTCTGTCAACATTTACCATCCATTTAATTTATATGGCTTAGTTAGTTTTATTCTAGTCCTTGCAAATCTTTTGGGTTGTTGGACTTAATTTATTTTGATGTATTTGGTCTTGCTAAAGTTCCTTTAATTTCTAAAGCTTTGTATTATGTGTCATTCATTGATGATCATTCTAGAAGGACATGGGTATATTTTTTAAAACTAAATTTTAGGTCTTTAACTGGTTCTTTATTTTTTTATTATTCCTTTTTCAGGTAAGAAAAGTCAACAACTTTGTATTATAAAAAGATGTTTACATTAGATAATATACTTTCGTTTTTTCAGACATATATCAAATATAAGAGCTATGCAAAAGCAATTAAAAAATAACCCAATTTCCAGAATATAATGTCCATGGGACTGCATCTCCAAAACAAAGTTACAAAATCGAGATGTCGCAACATATAACTAAAAAATAGATGCCTATAGATCAACTCGAAAGATAAAGGAACCTTTAGGTAAACCGGATCTTTCCATACCTTTGTAATGCACCATCATTATATGCTTCAAAGTTGACCTCCCCTAAAGCATATCTATGTCCCTTCTTTGAGAATGTGTCAACAATTTTGTTCATTTATGTAACACACCCTCTCCTAATCCCCTCCAAAACATCAGTTAAAAGGAGGTGGTTACTATGCTTGACCCAATATCCAAGGTTCCTTTATTGAAATGGGGTCTAAAAATTCCAATCTTCTTAACTAGCTTAAAGCCCCAACAAACAACATTTTTGCGTCGATATCATCAATATGATTCTAGTGATATAAAATTTTATCTCAATCTGACCTTTGGATCAAGAGATATGACCATTTGAAGTTTTGGAGAAAGAGAGTGCCACCTCCTCAACCTTGCCACGTAGCACCCACATGGTTACCATAGCCAACCTGCCAGTGCCACCTGGCAATGGTGTATTAGCTTCCGATCCATTCATGGTGTTGGTATTTGTGATTCCCGCTTATATTTGTTATTCATATAAACTCCACCTATGCACACACACACAAATATATATATAT
>APFE030309036.1:241843-263654 GCA_000404065.3 Pinus taeda
ATATATATATATATATATACATTGACGAGTCATCCACTGTTAGCAAACCTTTTGTTACTCAGGCCTGTTACCCCAACCCTTCCTTACTTGTGCACTTTACATTTACTCTAGGACAGGCCTTCCGGTTGACTTATCTGTGGGTCACCCTCGCGCTAATGATGTGTCCCGGTGGGTCCACTCCTCTACACCTACAATGCTCCCATTTGTCCACTTCGATGACTTTGCTCCAGCCACGACAACCCAACGCTGAGTCATCCCGACTCTCCCGCAAACACTACACCTTGCCACCTCCAAGAGACGGACTCCAGGCCATGAAAGTTCCCATCGGTTGTCGCTCAAATTCCCATCTATGCAGGTCCCTCTCACCACTACCTATGATGTGATAAGCCCCCCTTCGCATGGGAATTCGTTCATTCGCTGGCCAATGCACGACCTTAATTCATCTTGGCCCACTCCATGCTAGCCAAATCCTTGTCAACCTGGCCTTTCTCTTTCACGACTTTTTATGGGCTTCCGGGATGTAACGTCTGGGCTTAGGTCACCTCGAGCTCTTTTCCAGCCATTGATCACTCTTGCTAAAACTTAGCCATTCATTATGTTGGCTTTGTGCTTAATCATGTGTTATGGTTGTATGGACTAGTGACTTGGCCCTCAATCCAACCTGTTGAAATTTGGTACCGGATGACAGGTGGTTCCCTTAGGCTTTGATCTTTGGCCTAGGGAAAAGTGTCCAAAAGATTTTAATTTTTCTCCTAAAGTGACTTTATAATTTTTTATAAAGTTAAAATCTAATTTAAAAGTGACTTTAAATGATAAAGTTACTAAAGTCTAATTCTAAAGTGACTTTAATAAAATTAATGTAAAATTAGAAAGGAAAAGTGACTTTGGAAATAAATGACTAAGTGGGTCTTTATTAAAGTGGGTGAATTAAAAAATAGAAAGTGAGATTGAAATGTGCATTTAATCTCAGCCATTGATCTAAATCTATTTTAGCCATTGGAATTAGGGATCACCCAAAAGTCACTTGGATCATACAAAAGTCACTTGGAGTTATATTAAAGGAGGAAAAGGAGGAAAAAATCATTCATTCTTTCATGAGCAGATTGGGAGAAGGAGAGCAAGAGAGCAAGGGAGATTTCTGGACAAGAAGGAGAAAGAGGCAGCAGTTTGGCACACATACCAGGAAGCTCTTCAACAAAATCAGAACAACAGAAAGACAAGCAAAACAGCAGCAAGAACAAGCAGAAAAAGCTAATTTTTTTGCTGAAAACTGAGAAGTTTCCAGGAGGTCCGTTCGGCTGAAAACAGATAAGTTTGCTTGCTGAAAAAATTATTTTGCTATAATTTTTTTGCTGAAATTTTCTTGCTGTAAAAAGACATTTTTCAGAAATAAAGAAGAGCTCTCAAACTGGTTTTCCCCAAGAGTTGTAGGGGGTTTTTCCAGGGTCACGTTGACCAAAAATATAAGTGTTTTAATGTGTTTTAATGGCTGTTTATCACTGCTGATTTTTATTTCTGCAATTTCCAGCATTCTGTAAATTTTCCAGAATTTGTGTTTTCAGCAAAATTTATTTTTTCCAGCTTGTTGAATGTATGGTTATGGGAAATGGCATTTAACTACATCGGAGAAATAAGGAGAAACTGAAAACCGAGGTGGGAAATAAATCTTGCCTTTATCATGAATAAGGTTAAGAGGCTAAGGTATGAGATAAGGCTTTCCCCCTGGTTTGCATTAAGAGCTATTTGCGAAAGGTTTTGACTATGGCTTAGCTACGGTGGTTCTGCAAACGTTTGAAATTATACTAGAACTCAACCCTGACTACTAAAGCTTTATGAAGCACATGTTGGTGTTGTCCCTCTTGAGCCCACAACAAAATTACCCTTCTTGGGCTCTCGATGATTGAAATGCATAACGTAGACAAGGGACTTATCCATAAAGACCCTCAAAGGTTTGCAGTTCCCTTGAATCTTAATGATTTGCGAGAAACAGGTCGATATCGTTCCAGAGATCCACATGTCTCTTTTGAGGAACAATTAAGCATAATAAAACATATAAGGGGAACCAAAAAGCATACATTTCCCAATGAAGGTTACGAGGAGATCAACATTCCATGAAATGACAAGAAATCCCCTCTTTAGTTTGTAAGACATGCATATCCATACATTCAGACACATGGTAACATATGATAGACCTACAATCATCATGCGAAATCAAATTTCCAAGCATAAGCCACACATTGAGCATAAAAAGAACATTAACACAGGCCTGAGGCCACATGATGAGCACCTAATGCTCGTACCACATACAATGATGTTACTTAGTACATACAACAATCATAAAGATAGTTGTATTTGTGTATTTCCGACATAAGAGCATTAGCGCAACACTACAACATCTGAACACACATTCATCAGAATTTCCTATTCTAATCACCATGAACCATGAATCATTCACACATAATGTACGATACCAATGTAACAACTCAACAAGAACTCAATGAGCAGGAAGACATTTACAAACACATATATGGAGTTTAACGTTGGAGTTGGCAACTGAGATAGGGACTACAACTCTCCACCCAACCACAGATAGTTACAACCAAGCCTTGCTTGCAAATGTCACCCTCGAGTTGAATTCCAAAGCTTGAGGTGGTGTGCTTTTAAGGATTTGAATCAATAAAATAATTGAACAAGATGCCACCAGGCTACATTGCCTTCATCCACCAACTCCACTCATTATAAATCGCAGTGTTTAGGCATATTCCCAGTCATGTCAACATTTCAACATACAAAAAACTCTCACTTTTAGGAGAAGAGAGTCCATTATAAGTAAGGTTCATTAGTGGTTAAATTATCGATGGTAAAGAAATAACTCTCTAGGTGATTCATCGGTGAGTCAAGCACTAGAGTTTTAGCCCAAGCCAACTCTAGGTGGTTCTTTCAGCTCACACAAGCAACGAGGTGAATCTTTCCAATCTAGTAGGTTCTTCAAGCCACCAACTTCCAGTGGTTTCTTCAACCTTAGAGGCAAGCCACGCTCCCTAAACCATTTACATAGCAAGCTTTGCTCATAAGGTTCCTCAGTTGTGCTCCTTTTTCTAGGATTTCATTTAATACTAGGGACCACTTGATCTCTCTCTCCCAGCTATGCGTTCTCCCACACACAGTAGCTTTGAACATCACATTTTGCTACCAATACTTCCTGGCTTGTGTGCGCGTGAGAGCAAGAGGGAGCCTCTATTCCTAAGAATGAACATGCGTGTGTGCCCCCCTTCCTCTCCAAAGGATTAACTGCCTTCCTTCTTCCACATCTCACACAAAAATCCTCCCCTGATATCACATCCCATGTTGCTCATAAATTTTGTCCTTTTGCTTACTTGTTGTTTTTTCTGAAGGACACTTGGACCAGTCCTTCCTTTTTCAGTTACATTCAATGCACCGTAAGCTCATTAAATCCATTTCAGCCAACCAAGACCAATATTTAAAAGACAACCATTTCCTCAAGCAATGGCATTTGTTTCCCTTTCTCTGTCATTTTAAAGTAATTACAATTATTTACTAACATGAGAAAATGTTAACTAGGGGATATCACAGTCCCCTCCCCCTTGAGAGGGAAAACCATCTTCAATGTTCAATAACTTTAAACAAAATAAACACAATTTATATGGAGCTTTATACACACAGCTCAGTACAACATTTACAATGCATGTACAATTTGTTTCACTCAACAAATAGGAAAGGATATGTTGCCCTCATCTGGTCATCCATTTCACATGTGGCTTCCTCAGGCCCAAAGTGCCTCCATTGTACTTTGATTTGCTCTATTACTCAGTTCTGGAGCATGAGTTGTCTCCGATCCAAAATGCACAATGGTTCTGGCTGGAACTCTCCCTCTAGTACCACTTGTAAAACAAACTAATCAATTACATGATTAACATCATGTCATGTCATTTTAGCAATGAAACATGGAAAACATCATAGACTTTCATCGATGGTGGTAAGGCCAATCTATAGACTACATGCCCTATCAAGTATTTCGAAAGGCCCACAAAACTGTGGTGCCAACTTGGCACATGACCCAATCTTTAGGGAACTCTTGTTGGGTTTGATTGTCAAGTGAACATGTGCCCCAACTCGGAATTCCTTATGCATGCTATGATGATCCACATAGCTCTTCTTCTTATCTTGTGCCTTCTTTAAATCCCGTTTGATGACTTTCATTAGTTGCTCCATTTCTTTTAACATATCAAGACCAATAAGGACCATGTTCATTGGATCACTTCAATTGATAGGAGTATTGCAACTCCTTCCATAAAGTGCCTCAAATGGGCTCATCTTTAGAGATTCTTGGTGCCCATTGTTGTATGAAAATTCTACAATCGGAAGGTACTCTTCCCACTTCTTTGGCTGGTGCATCACATACATCTTCAACACACCTTTAAGGGTTCTATTTATCCTCTCTGTTTTTTCATCCATTTGTGAATTATAAGATGTACTGAATGCCTATTCGGTCCCCAAACTTGCAAATAGCTCCTTCCAAAACTTTAAAGTGAACTTGGAATCTCTATCCGAGATAATCTTCTTGGGAACTCCATGCAATCTTGCAATTTCCTTTATGGAGACTTGTACAACTTCATTCGTTGAGTTGGTGGATTTGACTATTACAAAATGAGCTAGCTTTCTCAGCTTGTCAATGACCACCATAATGGCATCTTGTTGTTTGGAGGTTCTTGGCAAACCAATAATGAAATCCATGGAGATCATTTCCCACTTTTATTCTAGAATGTGAATGGGTTGCAACAATCTTGATGGGTGCTTACATTCGACCTTCACCTGCTAACATTCTATGCACTTGACAACAAAATCAATGAATTCTCTTTTCAAATTAGGCCAATAATACAAATTTTAGATGACAATGAGAGTCTTTTGGTATCTCGGGTGGCCGAAGTATGACTTAGCATGAAACTCCTTCATTATGAGTCTTCTCAAGTCAACATCACTTGACAAATAGATTCTATTCTTGAACCTAACTAGGCCATCATCTGAGAGATGATATTCTTCATTCTTTCCACTTCACTATCTTGTTGTGGTTGTTCCTTTATCCACCGATACTGATCATCATGTGATCCATTTTTTTTAATATTTCCTTCAAGATCAGTCCCATAGAAACTCATGGCTGCTAAATGATTTAATTGCACCCTCCTGCTGAGTGCATCTGCTACTTTGTTCTCCTTGCCCTTTACATATCTGATTTCAAAATCAAATTCACTGAGCATGGCTAGCCATCAGACTTGTCTTGCATTTAACTTGGGCTTGTCAAGTAAATACTTCAACCTCCATGATTAGTCATTAGTGTGAACTTTCTACCAAGAAGGTAGTGTCTCCACATCTTCAACGCATGAAAAATGGTAGCTAATTCCATATCGTGAGTTACTTATTTTTTTTTTAATTATTTATTTAGTTTTTTATGTTCATTTAACTTTCATAACACATAACAAACCACTTGACTTTCCCGCATCAACACTCCACTAGGTCCCTCCTTGTAGGCATTTATGCACACAATAGAATCCATTTCAAGATCTGGTATCCTTAATACTGGTGCATTGGTTAATAACTACTTCAATTGATAAAATCTTGCTGCAAAATCAACTGTCCATTTGAATTTCTTCCCTTTCATCTACAAGGAAGTGATTGGATGGCCTACCTTGGAGAAGTTTTTTATGAATCTTCTGTATTAGCCTTCCAACTCCATGAATGATCTAACATTAGCCACATTCTTTGGTGTTGGCCATTCAATGATAGCCTTAATCTTCTATGGGCTAACTGCTACTCCCTCCCTCGAGACAATGTGCCCCAAGTAATGAATTTATGACTGGAAGAAATTACATTTACTTAGATTTGTATAAAGATTATGCTCTCTTAGCAATTGAAATACTACTTCTAAATTCTCTTCATGCTCCTCCTTGGTCCTTGAATAAACCAAAATGTTATCCACAGAGACTATGACAAACTTATCCATAATACATTGTTCATAAGGCACATAAAGGTTGTAGGTGCATTGGTAAGTCCAAAGGGCACTACCACAAATTCATAATTCTGTTACCTTGTTCTGAAGGTTGTTTTGTGGATGTCCTCATCTTTTTTATGCACCTGATGATAGCTTGACCTTAAGTCAATCTTGGATAAGACTATTGATCCTCTTAGTTGGTCAAATAAATCATCAATCCGTGGTAATGGATATATATTCTTGATGGTCACTTTATTCAACTGCATATAATATATGCATAATTTGATTGTACCATCCTTCTTATTTATAAATAGGACTGGTGCTCCCCATGGTCATATATATTCTTTATTAGGCGTACTCATCCTGTAAGGTGCCTTGGATGTTGGAGCTGCTCCTGGAATCAATTCGATGGAAATGTCTACCTCTTTGTGAGGATGTAACCCAAGAACTTTTGCTGGAAATACAATTGCATATTGTTGAAGCACATGATATTATTACAACAGTTCACTTCCCTCTTCTTTAGAGCTATTAGTGGTTTTTTCATGCTAGAAGTTTGCACAGTAAATAAATGGTAGTCATTCTTGCTGCTTCTCTTGGTGTGCAGGGGTGTGATCAACCTTACCAAAGGGGGCATTTTCTTGCCCTGCAATATCCCTTTTTCTCCATGCTTGTCTAGGCAAACCATTTCTTTTTCAAAATGGTCAACTTTGGTCCTATATGCATACAACCAATCTATGCCCAACAACATGTTGTTCGCACCTAATGATATCACATTGAGATTTTCTACTGTTGGCATCCCATTTAATTCAATTGGGCAAGCCTTCACCCAATACTCAACCCTCTTCTTTGTTCCCATGGCTAATTGAACTAACCAGGATTCCTCGTGTGGTTCTTGGTTAAATTGGCATCATTCCACAAGCATTTGGCTAGCATAGCTCTAATTAACCAGGCTCAATCAAAATGAAACAATTTGATCGCAAACCCTCTCTTCTTTATCGATTATGGAAGCCTAATGGTTTGCTTGCCGATTGTCTAGTGCTATGTAGATCCTCGACATACCATGTGCCACATCTACCATCGTTTGCACTTCCTCTGTGTTTTATAGTTTCAGGCCAATGTGCTTGCATTGTGGACAATTTTGTCTCAAATGATTTTTTCCACACGTCCAACACTTATATGCACCCTTCCCATAACTCTTGTCTCCTTCTTGAGATGCATGATATTTTCCTTCAGTGTTGAGCCTTCATTGAATCTCTTAGGTAGCACGAAAAATATGTGATTCGTTAATTGTTTTTTTCCTTTTTCCCTTGAATTGCAACATTGCTTTTCGACTTCCAATCAGATTTAAATTCTAGTATGCATTTGGATTAAGTATAGAAATGTTTCAACTTTTTACTGGCATAATTTAATGTCTGAGGCTCATGGATTTCAATCCGATCTCTGAATGATGGAGGTAACCCACTCATAAACCTTTGAATTCTTTCCTTCTCATATTTAAGATATGGAATGTATCTCAACAATTCTAGAAACTTGGTGACATATTCACCGTTTGACATTTGTCCCATTTTGAGCTCATAGAATTATTTTTCTTTGTTGTTGTAGTAGCTGTCTGATAGATATTTTTGTTTGGAGAGCCTTTCAAATCCATTCCAATTCGAACTGCCCTCAATTATTCTCCTGGCATTCTTCAAATCTCCCCACCATATGTATGTTTTTCCCTTCAAAATATAGGTTACTACCATTGCTTTCATGTTCTTAGAATAGTTATGGATTCTTAAGAACTTCATTCCAAGCAACCAAGCTTTTGCAACTTCAGTTTTATTCATCTCTCCATAAAATGTGGGTGGTTTGGCTCTCTTTAATTCTTCTAGCATATAGTCCCCTTTTCTCTTTCTTTGATGATGATGATGATGAAAATTCCTCCTGGTAGAAGAACTAGAATGCCTACCAGAGTGGTTCCACGCATGCTAGACCTTCTCTCGGGGGTTCTTAATGGTGTATTCCATCTCACTATGTCTTCACTTTCCCATTTGTGCCTTTTCCTAGACTTGCCACCATTTCCCCCCTTTGTTTTCTCTTCTAATGCAAAAGGGATCTGCCTGTCTCCATGATTAGCCCCCATCTCATACTGCCTCTACCTTTGCAAGTCCAAGAGACTTTGTAGTATGACTACATTTACCTCATCTTGCTTTTCCTAACTTCTAATCCCTTACTAGCCTTTTATTATCTACCACGCAACTTCTAATCTTGACCCTTAGGCTCCTCAAGATATCCATTAGGCCAGGAGAGTCTGCCCTTACCCCTTGACCTACTGATCTTTCTTCTTCATTTTTCCTTGCTTTTGCATGTCTATGTTGTGATTGATCAGAGCTATATTCTACCATCTTGATTTCATTTCCTTCAGAGTTTATGTGATACCATCCTTTATTGTTCTGGGTGATATTCATCTTATGTTATAAGTTGTTACACTGTTAGATTTAGACAAAATTCAAACATATAACAATTGTTGTCACCTTGGGTCATTGTTGGAAATCCACTGGTGCAAGGCTAGCTGAAAAATACATTGCAAGTTAGCACATCAATAATAATGAATTCATATCAATTGTTAGTACCATGCTACTTACTCAAATCACAAGGTAAGGACAACAATCATACATGCATGCAATCCACCACAGATTGACTTTTAACACCTAAACATTTGTTTAGTTTATTTTCTAAAAATAAATATGAAACTCCTTACG
Organism: Pinus taeda; assembly: GCA_000404065.3. Taxonomy (NCBI): domain Eukaryota; kingdom Viridiplantae; phylum Streptophyta; class Pinopsida; order Pinales; family Pinaceae; genus Pinus; species Pinus taeda. The sequence goes on from APFE030309036.1 coordinate 250,592, forward strand.
AGAACCCTGCCTTTACTTTCCTATGATAGAGAACATCCATTCCAAGTGTTTAACCTAGATTCTCTGATGCCACTCTATAACAAACCCCCTTCTAATCCCATTTGAAACATCGGTTAAAAGCAACTATTTACTATGCTTGACCCAATATCCAAGGTGCCTTTATGGAAATTGGGTCTAAAAATTTTGATCTTCTTAAGTAGCTTAAAGCCCTAACAATCATCATTGTTGCGTCTGAGTCATCAAGATGATTCCAGTGATATAAAATTTTACCTCAATCTGACCTTCGGATAAAGAGATATGACCATTTCAAGCTCTGGCGAATTAGAGAGTGCCACCTCATCAACCTTGCCACATGGCATCCACCCACATGGCATCCACATGGTTACCATTACCAACTTGTCGGTGCCACCTAGCAATGGTATATTGGTTGTCGACCCATTCATGGCATTGGGCTTTACAATCCTTGCTTATATTTGTTATTCATATAAACTCCACCAATGCCCTCCAACCACACACACACACACACACACACACACACAACACAGATTGACAAGCCGTCAACAATTGACAAGCCTTCCATTACCTGAGCCCATTATGTTGACCTTTCCTCACTTGCACACTTTACATTTTCTCTAGAGTAGGAATTTTTGGCTAACCTATTTGTGGGTCCGCCCTCACGTCAATGAGAACATTTTTGGGGTTACACATTTGCCACCACAACCTTGGCTTATTTCATCTTGTACCCTTTTTTAGACTCGATTCCCCCGCTGAATTGTCGATATTTGGCCTTTGGGCTTACGTGTCCACACCGATGTCTTTGCTTTGACCACGACAAACCAGTGTTGAGTCATCACAGCTTTCACGACACCACTCTGTGATACTTTAAGACCACTGTGGTTGTTGTGCGGCACTGATGATATTTCGTTGAAGTTACACAACTACTCTAACCCAGACTGCACCTAACTTTCTTCACACTTCAATACTTAGTCAATTTTCCAATTCAATCTTCTTATTCATTTATTACAGGAATGGAAATAAACTTCAATTATCATGTAGTTGTTCCACAATTATGCAATATCGTAAAACCAAAAACCATAAACAATAGTATGTGATGGGAGGGGGCAACTCCCAAAACCATTTCCCCTTTTCTTCTATTAAACTTCAAAGTAATGTTACAATAGTTTACAAAGGGCCAGCCATGCCCAAACTCATGTGCTGCCTAAGATTTTACAAATAAGTGGCAGACATCTACCCAACCCAACGCACTAGCCGAAAATGCCAAGTTTCGTAACAAGGGTGTGCCAAAACTAAGGTTGGCACCTTGCCCAGTAGAAACCCAAAAAATGGCGCACCAAAATAGCCCAGAAAATCAATCATTGACCCTGACCAGGAACCAACTCGCTTGGGTGAGCTCTCCTGCTTATGCAACGTGCCTTATCTGCGTTGTCAACTCTATGATGTGCACCCTACATATTTGCGATATCGTGACCCTTACATTTCTGCAATATCAAAAACTTCACCTTTTCTGTGATATTACTATCTTGTGTGAAATTTCTTCTACACCTTGGTCGAACTCCTTCTCTTTAATATATATGCATCCTTGCATCTCCATTTCATGTGGGCCAACACCTTTTCCTTCAACGAGCCGACCTATCTTACTTGTGCGGGCGCCCTTCATGGGTAGGCGCACTTCTACTTGGGCGCTTTGCCTGCCATATGATCCATGCTATATGCCCGTTGCAGTGTCGTATTACTCACTCCTTGTTGCACTGCCCCTCAAATCATCGGTCACGCCCCTCACTTACTACGTCACATTACGGTCACACTTCCTCGCCTTTCCCACTACGTCTTGCCCGTCGTGGTGCCTGGATGCCCCACCTTGGGCAGGTGCGCCCGTGGGAATGTTTCCACCAAGTTAGGACGCCGCTATGCTAAGTGCGCACTCTCTCTCATGTTCCCTCCGCTATGTCATGTTGTTGGGTGGGCACACCCGTCGTGGCATGCCCGTTATGCCTCGCCTGGCATAACATTTGGCACCCTTCCTTGTGCCAGTGTGCCCAAGGAGTGCACACCTCCAAATTTCATGCACATTGTCCCTATGTGGACTTGTGCGCCTCTCCTCCATGTGGGCGCGCTCGACGCACCTCCAAGTTGGTTTTCGCCACCAAGTGAGCATGGCTCATCATGGGCGCTCATTAGGCCTTGGTGCCAAATTGGGGCCCTAACATCCTTTCCAACCCAGAAAAGGTTGTTTCTCTAAAAAAAAACCATATCAACAAACTCTATCGCCAAGACCAATTGTTGCAAATTTCCACTAGCTCCAACGTCAATCATCTATGTTGAATGAAATCCTTTCCTTCATCACATGAACCTTCATCAAGGCTCATGACACTGTGTGGGTAAGGCTCCTCCATCTCACGGCCATCGACTAGAACTCATTGCAATCCTCCACATTGCTCCAAGTCATAGAAGGCTACTCCCTCCAACTCAGCGGCATGCTTTGGTCACAACTCATATCGTTCCAATCCAGCACATATCATCATGCTATAAATGATTAATGTCTAGCATATTGCTAAAATACATGCCTTTGGAACACAAAATCCTTACAAACCAAGCTCCAAATATTCTTAACTCAGATTATTTGACTACATTTCCCAATGGTTTCGTCCCATACTCCAACCAAGTTAGCAACTTCCACATTAATCTACCCATAGAGCATTTAACAGACCTGCTACCGTTGTGACCTAGGGTCGTTGAGTTTGAGGAGAGAACACCCTCCGGATTGAGGGGCCAACTTCAATCCAAAAGTGGTTAGAGGTTACCTTAGAGTTGCCCCCCCCCGCCACCTCCCTACAACTAAGGTTTTCTCTGAGTGATAACACCCCATTTGATGTCTTCTAAAATTGAGAATTTCATCCATCTCTAATCCCTATGAAAATTTTTAAATGATTGCCAAACAACTTGTGATTTATCCTATAATTAGTTTTTACCCATATGGCCTGAGTGTGCTCTGATACCACTTGTAATGTGTCCTAACCACCCACTAGTGAATTCCAAGCACTTGCTGATGGATTCCATCCATATATAAGGAACTCTCATACCCATGTGGCCCTTTACAACTTGGGTTTTTGACAATTATCCATTCATTTTAGTTCCAGTAATGCCCTTAGCCACCATTTGAGGCTAAGCCTGCTAGCATTATAACCTGTTTTTCTGGGATATTCTCTTTTTCCTGAGAAATTCCAACCCAGTGATATGCTTATCTAGATGTAAGCTAAATGTAATTATAACTCGTTCACATAAAGATATTTGCACAAATATCAAATTTAAATTACAATTCATATGCAGCTCACAAAAATGTATGGACCATTGCATTCAAAAATAAATAATCATAGAAAATAAATAGATATATTTAATTTTTCCAATTGGTTCCAGGTTTGAAATGTTCCTCCTAGTTGAAGACCATGTTGTTCATTTTCTCTCAACAACGGGTCACCATTGAGCCGAGGATTCAAATCCAAGGGGCATTATCTTTTCCAGATATAGGTTCATGTCCAGTACCAAACCAACCGACTAAGGTGCCAAACCATATAAGCCTTCAACTTACAAGCTCACATAACCCATCAATCCACACCCAAGTAGTGAACCCCCTTCTCTACACCTAAAATCCCTCAGGTTGTGCCACTACCTCAAGGGTATCTAACTCAACCAAGAAAGGATGTTCTCAAACTCTTGCAACTACAAGAGTTCTTTCTTCCCTTTGGGATATCCAGGTAACCTCCAAGCCCTCATATCAAACCCTAGTAGCCTACAACCTCCAGTCTCACATTCCTCATCCTCCCACACCCAAGTAGTGCATGCCCTTCTCTGCACTTGAAGTCCCTTGGGATGTGCCACTACCTCTAGGGTGTCTAACTTGGTCAGAAAGAGATGTCCAAAGTAATGCGGCTCCAAGATTTCTCGTTGCCATCCTAAGTATTTTCCCTCTCTAACTAACTGCCTCATACTACCAACGTCTTTCCTTTTATGTGCATGTATTGTAACTAACACTTGGAATTGCATAAAGTGAGTCAATGGAATTTTGTTACAAGCATGTGCACTTTAATTATTATTAAAACATATGAGCCCCTTTTTTATATCCATGGAGTCTTAGCCCACCATACTCTTTTTATCAGACTTAATCTACATCCCTAATGTGTTTACTAACTTGCATGAAATATAATATTTACAACACTAGGATTTATAGAATCAAAACATATAAAACATATCCATATGGGCATAACACCGCCAAACCATTAAAAAACACATGTACACTAGCCCCAAAAGAAATCCTCAATTTACTAGCCTAATTAATATATTTCAATTCACCAACCTAAGTTTTAAATGTACATGTTATTTACAGTCCATGGGTTGAGTATGGGTGTTACACAACCTACATCACATCCACTACAACCTCCTCTTCTCTCTCTCAATTACAATGGTCTCCTAATAACATAAATCCATAGTACAATCCCCTCGTAAAAAGAGGGTTACCTTCTAGGAAAAAAATCCATAACATGACATCTATCATCAAATCCATATTGACATAATGATGAACAATCCATATTGACTGTAAAATTACAATATTTTACAAGGAACTATTTACAAAAATTTCTCTTCAGGGGTTCTTCCCCTAAACCTTTGCTAGAGGGGGCTTCAAAGAATTGTCACTACCCCCCTTGGACCCTTGGGTGACAATAGTAAGGGGGAAGCCCCCATTAGAAATTGGGATCCAAAACTGACTAAAAACAAGACCTATGAATTAGGAAGATAATCAAGCTCCACAATAAACAAACTCTCTTCTTACAACTACAAAGGTAACACTCGAGCTACATGTTGATGTTGACGAGTTTTCTAAGTTGGAGGAATAACCTCAAGTTGAAGAAGTATAGGTTTACTCACGAGCCACATTATGGAGAAGGAATATGGGTAAAAGAGGAAGGTCCACATTGTGAGGTCCTTGAAGTGTTTAGAATGTATACAAATTGGTTGCAAAAGTCCCATTTTCAATTGAATAAGAGGCACTTGAGAAGTCTTATGAATCAATTTTAACTTTTCTTTTCAATCAATGTTAATAACTTTTGGCCTCATATTTTTTTTGATTCCAAAGTCATTATTCATGTGGATTTGATTTTTGAATGAAAGGAAAAGAACACATCATATATCTGGACGACCATGGATCAAAGTAAGGTACAACGAAAAACAAGTGACATGGGTACTATTGAATCAATAATGGTAGCCTTAAAACATAATGGGTAGATAATAATGAGATTGGGTAACATCCCCCAAATCACTGATGGAAAACCAGTGACCCCAAGTAATAAATGTCCATGTCTTAATTTCTCAAGGGAAGAAACTATAGATAAATTCTCTCATCACACACATTACCACTTAAATTTCATTGTAGTTTAAATATATGCTCCATTATAAACTCTACTCTAGGGTGACATATTTTTGTTAGGGCTCCTTGCATTACAAACCCTTCATTTTTCTGTAAATACCCCAAACTATATTATTCACAAAACCCACACTTTCTTAAGAATTTAATCCGATGCGAAAGAGGGGCTCACATTTGATAACTTGTCGTTGAAAATGTAGCCACGTGTGAGAAAATATGCAAAATGAACTCCTATAAGAAATCTTTCTAACCACTAAATTCTTAGATCACCCCATACTACATATCCACCAACTAGTAATCTCTAATGATATGGAGGTATAGGTTGCCACATATAACTTATTTTCAAGTAGTAATCATAGTGTACGTTAATAATTATCCCAAGTGTCAATCTCTCAAGGTACAAAGATATATGTTGCTATGAATAATTTGTTTTCAAGTAGTGATCACATTGTAGCTTAATAATTTTCTTTTTAAAATAGTGGGAAAACATATCATAACTCAAATTTCAAACCAGCAGTGGGGACAACCATCACTAGTTGCTATCCACGAACGTAGGCTGACTGATCACTCCTATTCAAGGAAAACCACTCAACTTAGAATTATCTGTTGGTGGTCAGTAAGGGTCAGACTTAAATCACTTTTTCTAGATACCTTTATGGCTTGGGCTATTAACCCATTTCCTTACATTCGAGGAAGATGATCTTATAGACAAACATAGGCAATTTTAGGACATACTCTGGGCCCCATTGTAGCTTAATAATATTATAACAAAGATATTTTTTTGTTAGATTTTTTGTGTTATATTTTCTTTATATTTAATCTTTTTATAATTAGACTTCAACTTTAGTATGAAGAGATTAGTCACCCATTTGAGGCCAAAATTTTTTAAGGCAAATTTGATCATTATGTCAAATCACATTTATTATGTAGATACTCATGAACTCCTATGGAGAAAGGACCAATCCCTTCCTACCTAGTACATAGAGCCAAACAAAAACTAAACATCAACTCACATTTGTATGAAAAACATTTTTATGGCAAATTTGACAATAACATCAACTCACATTCTTTATATCAATGAGTGACACTCTTTAACTCTTCTGTATAAATGGCCAACCCCTTCCTACCTTGCATATAATGCCAAGCAAAGCCTAAACACAACTAGAGATTTACATAAAGTATATCAAGATCATTTAGAATATATATCTATATTAAAAATATAAATCTTGGAATTCTTTAAAGGTATCGTATTTTATAATCATTTTATAATTTAGTGTAAAATAGAATTTTGATAGTGACATCACTATTATGCAAGTCCAAACACCATTTGTGGGACCTCCTATATTTTCTACATTGGAGGCTTCTCTTGTGGTTTTATTTAATGTTTCTAGACAACTAAATAGTTGGCCACCAAATATTGTGAGTGAAGTAGGAAATGTGCTTGTTTCAAGCACTTTAGTACTTAGGAGATAGGTCTACAATCATGTAGAGAACCTCAAAGCGTCACTAGTGCACCATTCAATATATACTTTTTTATTGTTCTTTGATAATACTTGAAAACATCATTGATGTTTTTTTGATAATACTTGGAAATATCAATGGAAAAAATTCCTCTTTGCAATCTTATTTGTTATATTTTATTTGGATTCTAAATAAATCCATTAAATTTTCCATCTTTTGTGGGAAGTTTGTTTCATTAATATTACATGAATTCCTAAGTTATTTTAAAAGGGTTTTACCCTAACCTCCCTATTTTTTCTACTTAGGATTTAGTCAATTGAGGGAGTGGTAAGAAGCAAGGTTAGGGGGGGCGGGGGTGGGGGCGGCATTGATCATATTCCCCAGTGGACAAGTAGATATATACTTTTCTTAGAGTCTCGAAAACACTGCAAACAATCAAGTAGAGGCTTATGTGCTTTTCCAAGGGCTACTTCAAGCTTCATCACTAAAGCTGAGCAAAGTAATTATAGTAGGAGGTTCTTAAAACATAAGTCATCATCTCCAATTGGGTTCCTCTTTCGTTGATTTAAATTTAAGTCATAATATTCATTCTTTGCTAAAACAATTGAAAAATCACTATGTGGTCCATGTTTTAAGACAAAACAACAATGAACTTGACCTCCTTGATTATAAGGACACTAGGTTGGAACCTAGCACTCACTTGGTTAATGAGAGGGTGGGTCATTATTCTATCCCTTAAACTTCAATGTTTCTAAGCAAGGGGTAGGGCCAATGGTGGAACATTTATCCAAGATGATTGGTTGGAACATGGAGGAAGGTTCATGATGTCGGCCATTTGAAATTATGGGGAAAACAATATTTGCAAGCCTTATGGTGGTGGAAGGGAAATCATAGGACAACCTGGTATGATTGTGTTTAATGTGCAATCTATTTAATATGATGGTTAATTTGTATTGATCAATCGTGGTAAGGGAAGGCATATGATTCACATGCCTCTAATTCATTTAGGTGACAACATGGGAGTGAAGTTGATCCAATATAACCTTCGGTTTCATAGATATAGAAATTTTAAATGATGCCCTACATTGGTTTGCGTCATGGATAAGTCTAGAGCTACATGGGAGGATGAAAGGCCAAGTGATGTGAAAGCAATTCTAGCAATTAAGGTAGCTAATTCTATAAGGACAATGGGGATGGAGGTTGATAGTGCATATAACTTTTTGAAAAGGGAGTGGGTGAGGTAATTTAAGCTTTTTTCATTTGCAAGCACTCGAGTCTACGTGATAAGGGCTTCCTCTTCATCAGGTAATTTCAAAATGCTAGCAAGAAAGTCCTCCTGTTTGGATTATAATATTAAATTGTTTCTTTCTTTTATCATTCTATAAATTTTCATTCTAATTGGAATATTTTCCTTCTTAGTGATAGTATGTTTCAAGCTTCAAAAATATCTTTTAGATTTCTACACATAGGACATGTTTAGGCCTTGAATGATAATTGACAAATGTACCGAAGTAATCACTAGCAAAAAGTGGAGCATGATATTCAATCTTTGTAGGAGGATATTCTTCAGTTCCAAGTAAGGCATAATCAATTGGCGACAATATTGGTTTCAACCATGAATATTCTAGTGGAATAGGGGGGAAATATTCAACAAAAAGAAGATAAAATTTACACTCTTTGAAATCAAGTAGAAGGGCTTTGGCAAGGCATGCAACAAGACAAGTTGATCTACCCTTCTACAAGTAACTCTATTAGTAATGTCAATATGATAGTTCCTAATTTTGAATGTTGTTTCTCCCTTTATGGAGCTAGAGAATGTGCATAGGGTAGATGAAATTCAACTTCATAATTAGTTTTATAGGGGTTAAATTTTGTTGGATTTTATTCTTGTTTTGGAGGATTTATACATATAGAAGTTATAGAACAATGGAATTCTTCCATAGGATTTGGTTAGACATCATGATGGAGGAAAATATTGTACTAATTAATTTAAACTATAAAAATTTTGTACTTTTGTTGTATTGCTATGACTCCAAGTGTAGATTTTAATATACTGTCCACTTGAGGTAGCTCAATTGGAAATGGCTGTGGAAATGAAGTCTCAATGAACCAGAAGTCTTGGGTTCAAATCTTGTGCTATCTCCCTGATCGGGGTGAGAAGTTGGACACAATGAAGATGTAGTCCTACCAAGCTTACAAAAAAAATGTGTAGATTTTAATATACAATATTTCTTGTTATGGTTAAAAAAATGAGTTATTCAATTTATGTATGTAGCCATCATATTTAGATCCATTAGATCACAATGAATAGTTAATTAATGTAAAAGGGTCCACTTTATAACACATGTTAGGTGGTTTGTACTTATTAATGATAAGGCAAAAAGTAGTTAGAATTTTTCTATTGAGAATCTATAGGGAGAATAGGAGGATATGGAATGTTTTGTAGAGTATTGTTGTATTTGGAGCTTTTCTCAGTGAAAGTTTACCTCGCTTTAATAGGTAAGTGAACATTGTTTTCTTTCTTTCCACTTATCATAATACAATGGTATATTTCACATTTTTCATCTTATTTTTCTTTTGTATCTCGTTTTTTGTAATTATATTCTTTGTATGCCTAGTTTCTATTTCAAGTCTTATGGTTAAGGAATGATACAAGTGGTATTAAAGCTATTTCCTTAGACAACACACCTCAAGGTTTAATCATATTTTTTTTATATGGTAGATATATGTTTCAATATATTTAAAGAATGCAAAGATTTATTTTTCAATGGGTCAAATTGTAACCAGGGAAGAATACATGGAAAAGATATGAGTGGGGTCACTTGGTTGGACACCCTTGTAAACTCTATTGGTGCCCCTTTAACTGTTTTTAAATTAGACAACACTTGTATACAAAATTGTCTTCCACATACCCCAAGATATATCATATGTCCTTTAGGTGCATATGAAACCAACCTTACATAAACCCACAATCGTCCTATTGATATAACACACCAAGAACAACACCCGGGGATATCACTCTCATGTACTACCATATTACGTAGTATGGATAAGGGTATGATGTATCCTCCTTGGTTGGTGCTATGAAATATTTGGCTAAATACTATTATTGTAAACCCTTGGCTATATTAGAAAACTATAGCACTTGACTATCTTTTATCCTTAGGGCCTTGCAAAACCTAACATTTGCAATCAACAACAAAATTCCTACATTTTTGCATCCAATATATATATATATATATATATATATATATATATATATATATATATATATATATATATATATATATATAATATATTATATTATTTTTTTCTAGCTTCCGCCAACACTATTTTGGGAGAACTATATCAAAATGTTCACTATATTGTGTTGATCGTGAGGATATACCTCTTCAATAACCCATTTTTCCTAGACCCCATAGTACAATGTTTGTGATATATCTTAAACTACTCCTTTTAGGCCATTGGTCATAGTGAGATAAGTTAGGAATAAATCTTTGAAAAATTATTAGGGAGTCCCGTGGTTCATACTCACAACATGAAAAACACAGAGAACCAAAACCAAGACATACCCTCTAAACACCAATAACATGAAGATAATTCTTTTCGCATTGAATATTCACTCCAAGGTTTGTCTTGCATTATGAATACACAAGGTCAAGTGTTGGAATTACTAGGTACCCCCATGTGTATCAAGATATTAGATCCATACATCAATCTAACAAATGAGGAATCTGTAGCAAACAAAGTGTGGGCCATTCCCACTCTCATCTTATATAGCCCATTACCACACTTTTAGATCATAATTCATGGAATTCCATTCCAAACATAGAATGGACGAATTTGATGGTTTTGACCCTCGAGGATAACATACCCAAATGGAATACTATTTTCTCTCTATGGAATTATCGATGACCTTTAGAAAATAAAATTAGGGTTCTTATATTTGGATTTAGAATGTTGGTAGTGGTGGCAATAGTATAAGAAATCTTATGGAGACACATTGTTTAGAGCTAGTTTGTTTAAGTCCTTTATGCATATTTTGAAGATGAAACTCATTGTTTGGGATAATTAACAAAATTATGCCAAATAGGAACAATTATTGACTATATTTCTACCTTTGATCGATTTCTAATCCACACAAATGGCCTATCTAATTCCTTTTCTAAATAATGTTTCATTAGTGGTCTCAAGGAGGTTATTAGATCACATGTCATGATGTAGTTACCAATAACATGGTTGGAAGCTTCTGAAAGAGATAAAAAATCTTAGACGATGATTAATCCCCAAACAAAGAGACATTCATTCACTACTTTCACTAGTCCCCTTGTGGAAGCTACCCTATGCACCCTTCAAATTCTAGCTAGTAAGAATGCACAAGTTACCTCAAGAAGAGATGGTAAAATGCCAAAAACTTTGACTTTGCTATGACTGTGATAAATGATGTTTTAAAGGGCACAAACATAAAGAACATAAATTATTTCAAATGAATGCATCCCCACAAGAACACTCATAATGCCTATTAACTAAAGATACTCCTAAACTATATTTGTACAATGCTACCCTTCCCATGGATGAGGTGAGCACCTTGTGAGGAACCCCAAATTTCTCTCCATGCCTTAAGAGGTTTCTTGCTACCTCAAACATTGAATTTTATTGGTTACATCAAGCACTAAAAAGTGATTTTATTTATTTATAGCAGCAATACACAAAATTTATTAATAAGAAAGTGGCTAAGAAAACCCAATGTTACATCCATCCTATACCTAATATTTGAATTATGATAGCCAATGGTTATGTCATGAAATGTGGTAGTTGATGTGAAAATGTGAAAATCCAAATGGGTGAGTATCCTCTTAGGACTCAAATTGCTACTTGTGAAATGGTTGGTTGCAATGTCATTGTTTGGGTTGAATGTTATGCACTTTTGGATTTGCTACCATGGATTTCAAGGATTTATATATGAGCTTCACTAAGGAGGGAGAAAAAAATACCATTAAAAGGCTTGAATTTGGTTCCATTGAAATTATCATCTTTCATTGCATGGATAATTTATTGAATAAAGGCCATTTAGACATTATTGCACAACTCAATGCCATACAAGCAGTGGACACCCCTCCATATGAGATTCACCTTAATTTATAGTTATTCATCTCTAGTCATTAATAAGCATTTGAATCACCACAAAGTTCACCACCTTGATAAAGGGAGCATGACCATGGTATTCCATTGATCCTTAGTAATCTAGCACCCAATGTGCATCCGTGTATGCATCCTTTTGCACATAAGAATGAAAACAAGAATATCATCCAATAATTGTTGTCAATTGGATTTGTATTTCCTAGTACTAGCCATTACTCATCACTAGTGGTCATGGTATTAAATAAGGAAGGTAATTGGTGCATGTGTGTTGATTCTCAAGCTATCAATATGTTAACCATCAAAGAAAAATTCCTTATCCCGATTATTGTTGACCTCTTGGATGAATTCCTAGAGCTAAGATTTTCACTAAAGTTTCCCTTCATTAATTTGGATAATAGAAAATATAGATGAAAGAGTAGACACCCCTAAGATAATATTCCACAAACATGAGGGTAATTATGAGTTTATAGTGGTGTCCTTGGTGCTCGCAATTCTCCACCAACCTTCAAAATCCTTGTGAATTTTTTTATTATTTTCTACATAGTTTTGTGGTCGTATTTTTTTGATGATGATGATGATGATGATGATGGTGGTTACCGTCCACTCAGACCAAATTGGTCTATCGGACCTATAATATTTTTTAATTTTTAATTGTCTGGCTCCTTGTCTTTCTTGGCGAGATTGGTGTTGTAGCTCTCTTTTTCTTCTCTACGGTCTTCCAACTTCCTTTATCTTGCATCTCCTTCATCTCCTCTGGTTCTTGAAACAATGGTGTCTTAGCTTCGCGATCAATTGTGTTCGTCCTTTTGAAGATAGTCGGAGAAGAGGTTTGGTCTAGGAGATCCGCTTTGTTGTCAAATGAAGATTTATTTTGCACGATAATCGAATCCTCATAACTGTTGACACTTGAGGGGTTGTCGAGTGCACTTTTTTGTTGTTGGGCAAGGCTTTCTCCATGCTTGTCTTGAGAGTTGTTTCTGTCTTGCCCAATTTCTTGTGATTCAGAGTTTTCTCTAGAGTATT
>APFE030309036.1:280175-294775 GCA_000404065.3 Pinus taeda
TTCTTCCTCTTCTTCATGAGTCATGCTAGAGATTTCAGGTTTCTTACTAGGTGTTTCCATTTTCTTTCTTTGGGGCATAAATTAATGATAATTATTCTTCACTATTCCCTTTGAATTCCTTCAAACTAATTTTTCAAACCAAACTTACGCAAAATTTAAAAAAACAACAACACACCTTTTTTCACTTTATAGGAGCTCGATATTGAATCTATTATATATCTGTAATTAAGAATCTCCAAAGTCTAAAATTTCATCCTGCAGTATCCATCTAAGTCCTCTTCCCAACCCCGCAATTTAGATCAAGATTGGATTCTCCAAGGAAGAGTTATGCCAAATCTCGCACGATGTCTTGATTATAGATTGGTTCAGTAGAGCGAACTTATACGAAGTACCATGTTTCACTGTTTTGACCTTAGGTCATGAAACTGATAAAACTAAAACTAAAGATCATCCTCTTTCTGTAAATTGCTATGAAATTTCAATCTGATGCTCAGAGAGAAAGTTATGACAATTTTCCCCAGGTCACCTGTTTAAGATATAATTCAGGAGCCTGGAAAAACCCTAACTTCCTTGGATCATATCTCCGAAAATATAGTGAGAAAAGATATGAAATTGGTACCTGAGGTTCATCAAGATTTCAAATCAAATGGGTTTTAATTTTAGCTTCTGAAACATCATAGAAAAATAGTTATAGCGAAAATGCCACAATGACCTGTTTGAAGCAGTGAAACCCTAGAATCCAAAGCTCTGATACCAATTGTTATGCAACCAGCTCACAAAATAGAAGAAAATATAGATCAACATCTTAAAAATCAGCCTCTTTGAAGGGGAAGCCTCCTTTACATTACAAAAGTAAACAATTCTTTGATGATACAAATGACCAAACCTCCTTTCTATGTATAGGAGTCTAAGGGGTCACAATATAATCAAAGTTGAAATAACAATAATAATATAAGGACACACTAATAACAATAGTGGGCTTCTATGGGGCACAATAATAACAATATGGGGATAATAGGAGCACAACAATAAAAATAAGGGCTAAAATTATAATAGTAGTGGGGGAATCACTAGTATTATAGGGACCTAAAAACCAACTCAAAGAGAAAAAGAAGGATTAGGTAAAGAACGAAGAAACAAAGAATCAAGAGGAGATGTCGCATGTAAAAAAATGGTTATGTGATGGCTCCATCGATAGGCCCACTGAGGATAGTTGAAACAACAACTTGTATGCCTCTACAAGAAATAAACTAAGTTGAAACTCATACCCGATATTACCATGGAAGAGGATCTTAATCACCTCCAAGGCCACAATAGAATGTGTTGGAGCTTAGAAATTTTTTTTTTCAATTTTGTTAGGTATGGGAATGCGCAGGAGTATTGAGGAGAGTAGAAGGTATGGATGGTGTACAATAGAGGGTTGGCACACGAGGATGCTGTATGGGAAGGAGGCAGTGACACCCGAGGAGGCAAGGTGCATACATGGAAGTATCAACAATTAGTATTTTTCAGTAGGGATGAAGTCGACAAGGGATGACGTGGTAGGAAGGAGGTTATAGATATTTTGTAGGTCAAGGAAGAATGGTAGAGTGGAGAAACTTGGCGGGAAGATATTTTGAAGGGTCATTAGAATGTATGGGCCAACTTAGAGATGGGATTAAGAAATATCCCAACGACTAGTGGGATGATTGGAATGATCAAGGAAAGGGCTAAGAAGATTCGAAGGGATTCCAGGCAAATATAAAAGGGATTACAAAAGACAGATCATGAGTTGGACAAGAGAAGAAGGCTAACAAACAAGCTTATCTAGAAAATAATCCATCAAGTCATTAGTTGCTACTAGTTTTTCTTCTACTATGTTTTGACTATATGTCTGTAGTCGTAGGTGTGTATGTTGGAGTCTATAACTGCTAGGAAGCTATGTTGTATATATATATATATATATATTATAAATACACATATATATATATATAATAATATATATATATATATATATATCATATATATACAATATATATATATAATATATATATATTATATATAACTATATATACACCATATGTATATATAATATATATATAATAATATATACATCATATATAGACATATATATATATATATATATAATATATATATATAATATAATATATACATATATATATATACACATATGTATATATGTATATATATATGTATATATATATATGTATGTATGTATGTATGTATGTATGTATGTACACACACACACACACATGGTTGGGTTCACCCTGTAAGTGCTTTTCATGTTCTATAGACAGTGTAGATATGAAAGGCTAGTGATCCTAGTGGTATAATGCTTGTATTGTGAGACAGGGCACCTTTTCCTTTTGTAGTAATATGATATGATGAATGGTTGGGTTGCCCCTTATGTTTTGTGTTGGTATTTGAATGTATGATGATGTTTACATTGCATTGGAATTCTATGTGTTGAATATTTTATGACAATTCCAAACACTTGTGTATGCTTTCAATGGTCTGGACATTTATAAGGATGTTAAGAATTTTATATATTATTGCATGTTTGTAAGGAATTAGTGTTTGTTATTGTTGATGTCGCCACTTATGGCTAAATATTTAAGCTTCTATGAGCTCACGCACATTGTTAGTCTTTCCTTGTGTGTTTTTTGGTGAATCGAGGGGCTTGAGGCATTGTGCGGTGCACAGTTCCAGGGGAATGGTGAGGTGTCCATCTGGTGGGAATCCAGAGTTGTAGGCCATAGAAAGTATTTTTCAGAATGTGGAAACTTGGTTCTGAAAATTTCCCATTAACATCTCAAGTGACAGATCACTCACCTCATGGGTGTTTCTGAAAGGGTTGATGCTGAGAAAGTTTTTGTTGGCTACTGCATAAAAAATATTAGATTTCTCAGAATCTCACGTGCTAACAAATGGTTCCGCTGTCGAGACTGGGATGGCTATGTGATGGGATTGTCTCGTGGGAATGTGGAAGTTGTGGAACCCCACCAGGGAGGAAATTATACAATGGTTTAGATGGGAACGCTGCAAGTTGTGAAAGAGATAAGGGATAAGAACCAAATCACAGAGAAATGGCTACAAAAGTATGTGATTGCCGAATTTCATGAAACTTTCTTCTGTGAGTTCTAAAATATCTTGACACAGTGGATTTAGCAGATGAAGGACACAAATCCTACATATTGTCACGATCGACAGAGGAAGTGGACACCAGAAGAGGTACACCAGTTAGGGGAAGCAACTAATAAAATTTCTCGTGTTATTGATTTTTGGTTTGAAAGCATGTTGGAAGGGTACATTATCAAGTCCATAGTAGAAGCAACAATGTCATTCACTACAATGGAGAAAAATTATGTGAAGGGACCAAGAGGATAAAACTTCTCATGTTGTTGATTTTTGTTTTGAAAACATGTTGGAAGGGTACATTGTCGAGTCCATAGTAGAAGCAACAATGTCATTCACTACAACAGAGAAAAATTTTGTGAAGGGACCAAGAGGCAAGTTCATAAGGTTGATACCATTACTTATCAAAATGTTATTATATGGCCATAAAGTTTTTCCTCTAGAGTCTGACATCATGAGAAACTAGATAGCTTGCATGCAAGGGGAAGTGGGGGAAGCCAGGGGATAGTCTGACAAGAAAGGAAAGGGGAAGAAGGAGGGTGATTTTAGTGGATACTGACAACAGGCCTGATATTTATTATAGATAGGAGAAGATATAGGATGGATAAAGAGAATTTTGAGGGTGGTACTTTGAGGAGTGAAAGGAGGTTTCAATGGGGTGACATAGGAGGAGGCCAATCAACGTCAATGCCTAATAAGAAGAGAATCCTAGAGGGACGGGATAGGAGGGGTCACCGAAGGGTGAGGGCTAGTGTTAGTGACCATATCTATGAAGGAATGTAGTTCGGTGTGCCACAAAAAGAGGAAGAGGAAGGAGAGCAACTGAGGCCATGCAGTACAAAATATTTGGAACCGGAACAACAAATCAGATGACGCCTAGTGTCGAGCCCACAACCCCGTGCACATATTTGAACTAGGAGATAAGTACTAATATTACTAGAAAATTGTATGCTCAAAGGTGCTCAATTTTAGAGTGGTGCCTAGTTGAGCGTACAATTTTCTGGTAGTTTAGCAAGTGCATGTGGAAGTAATTCATTGGGAAGTACCACCGAAAGCACAATGTTAAGTGTCAACTTATGAATGCTTATGTTCCATGGTGCTAGGATGAAGGACACGTAATAACATTTTTTCGTGTGTGAGGTCATTTGGATAGCCAAGGAGGTCCAAGATGAGGCCATAAAAATTGTGTAGTTAGAAGCCACTTTTAGGGACTGCACATTAAAAGGTACATGAAGTTCAAAAGTGTGACTCTAGCTAGATAGAATAGGACTCTAAATGAGATAAAATAGGATTTGATACAAGAATTCCAGAAATTGAAATCAGAGTCCCAGTGCATTACAAAATTGAAAGAAATTAAGTAGGGTCCCAATGAGTCAGTATGGGACTTTCACCAATGTTTCAAAATTTTGAAGGATAGGCTGATGTTCAAGATTCTAGATTCACAACATAAAGAATGGTTTATAGCAGGAGAATTATCGCATATTAGAATCCACTGACTCAATAGTGGATAAGACAATAGTCAAAGGCTCTAGAGCTTGCACTAAAACTGGAGGTTTTGACAGTTTGTGGTAGAGAGAACACTGGCATGGCCCAGGTGGGGACATAACTGGTTGTGTTGAATCTACCGCTTCAGGATTTGGCAAAGGGAAATGAAAGTGGGAAGAGGTATGGTGTAAATTACTAAAAAACTATATAGCGACTGAAAAAATGAATCCACTTGCATAGGGTAGAGGAATGTGGTGTGAGATTTTTCGAGTGTGAGGCCACATATCGACAAGCTACGTAATGATGCATAAATATGAGGCTATGTCTCACACTCTATTTTGTGAATTTTGCAAATATTTAGGGCATGATATCCATCATTGTCGCACCTTGGAGTTGATGCGCGAGTGCACCTTGAACTCATTTTGGGGGCAGGGGCTTGAATGGGTTGAAGCCACAACAACTGGCTTCAACCAAACATGATATAATTAGGGTGGACAATATAAGTAGCAAGGGAAAGGAATAGGAATGAAAACCAGAGGAATAAGAGGATTGGTTTGAGGAAGAGGAGGATTTGGCTGAAAACAGAGTACCATAGTTTGTAACAATTGTGGACAACATGGACATTTGGCATGAGACTACACTAACCCCTGCTGCACTTTCATTTATTGCAAATCATTAGACCACTCTACGAATATTTGTCCAAAACTAATCATTAAATGGTAGGAGAAGAAGGGACCTAATGTGAGGATTATAGTTTTCAAACATCACGAATCAACAACGGGTTCGCACGGTGACTCGACGATATGTCAGGACATGAAAAGATGTTACGAAGCTAAGGACACCATAGCCACATTGGGTGAGGTGAGCCCCTAAACCTCCCTCAAAGTTTGACCCTGTTCGAGATAAAGCAACGTATAAGGAGGCCCCACAGGATATGGTCGCGACAGAATGTGATAAGATAGAGGAAGTACCTGAAGCGCCTATGATGGCTACATATGCTCACATCATAGATAGAGAGAAGAGGGAAATGATAAAACTAGTTCGAATTCTGTTGTAAATTGGTTTAAAATTCGTGAAGGATACCCAGGCTTTAAACAAGTTTAGAAATATGGTGAAGTAGCGTGCCAATGGACTTGAAATGGTGAGTGCATGAACTTCGTCATGTGCAATGAAACATGTGGCTCAGAGGAAGAGAACCACAAGGGAATTTCAATTCAACACATAGATTGGTGAGTATGAGATGGATAACATTATCCTAGACCTAGAGAAGCCAAAGCTGACTTGGTCTTCAATACAACTTAGGTTGATGAATTGACATTGTATACTCCCTATTGGACGACTGACAGGAGTCTTAATGGACATCAATGGAGTATCAAACACTACTAATTTTGAAGTGATTGAGATCATGGATGAAATTGATCCTTATCCTAATTTGTAGGGGATCAATTGGGCCTTTGATAATTAGGTAATCATTAATCTAAAGAAAAGGGAGATGATTTTTGAAGGTGGAGATGTTCGGGTGATAACACAATTGGACTTGCATGAAGGAGATCAATACATCAAGCCAGTAAAGGGAGAGCTCAGACGGGAGGAGATGGATAAAATTTATAATGTCATATCTCAATGAGCTAATTATGTAAATCCCACAACTGGTACAACATTGGGTACTACCCTTCATATTTGGAGGAAGCCTTGGAGAACTGGCATAATTGACTTCATGAAGATAGTATGTAGAGGTGCATACACATCACGAGAATGGTGCATTGAATAGGAACTAAGGTGAAAAATACACCTCATTTTGATGGGTTATCTAAGGTAGACATTTTTGTGCAAGAGTATGAAGGAAAAATACTATAATGTCTGAGGATTCCTTTGTTGGACATGTCATTGCATGAAAGCCCAACTAGATGGTGGATTGTGCATAAAGGACAAATCGTGGGATGGAAACAATGTAAGAAATTGATGAAGGTTAGATTTAGAACCAACTTTGGGGTCCATATGGAAAATTATTTAGGTATGGAGTGCCCCAGGACACACCTGAAGTGATGTGTTATGGCATGGACCAAAGGATGGGTGCCACAAAAGGAGTGGGTGCATCGATCCATACACACCTTGGACACCATTTCTAATAGGTATGTTGAGTTGGAAGTGCATAGAGGAACGTAATAACGGAATGAAATGGAACAAAGTTTAAGGACCACAGTCATTTTTGAAGCAGAAGAGCTAGCACTTGATGAAGCCTTGAAGGTTTTGTGACAAAAGATATTTGTTGTGGAGGAGCCAGTAGTGCTAGGAAGCATGCCACTTTGTTTTGCACATAGAAATCTATAGTGGGTGTAGGAGTTTTTGGAATTATATGATGTAGTGGAATGAGAGGATGAAGATGATCGCCAAAACATTCAAATTCTAGAAGTGGAAGGGTAAGCACAATATATGGACCATCGTTGTAGTCTACTGAATATGAAAATTTTATCAAGACTCAGAAAGTGAATATTGGAATAGAAGAGAGTCCCAAGATGGTGGCTATTGGTGACTATTGGGGCAATGAAATTATTGAGAAGGTTACAGACTTATTGTGGGAATACCAAGACATGTTCCCCAACACCTTCAAAGAGATGAAGCGAACTACCTGGGAGCTGGGAGAGATGAAGATTCCCTTGAAACATGACACAAAGCCTGTGAAGCAACAACCTTACTGATTGAATCCCATTTATAGGGAAATAGTCAAATGGGCATTGGAGAGAATGTTGTGAGTAGGACTTATTGAACTAGTGGAAGAATCAAAATGGATAAGCCCGACAGTGATAGAAAATAAGAAAACTAGTGAGATCAATATTTGTGTGGAACTGCGAAAATTGAACGATGCATGTGTGCATGATCCCTTTCCTACTCCATTCACAGACAAATTTTGTAGAATGTGGGTGGACAAGAGGCTTACTCCTTCACTGATGGGTTTTTGAGCTAACACAAGGTGAGAATCGCTAAAGAAGATCACCATAAAACCAAATTCACAATAGAATGGGGTTGTTTCCAATGCATAGTAATGTCGTTCAACCTAAAGAATGCACTAATTTTTTTTCAAGGATACTTGTGGTGATTTTCAAAGAATTTATTCATAAATTTCTAGAAGTTTATTTCGATGACTAAACAATGTTCAGTCTATTGAAGAAGCACATTAAGGTGTTTTCCTTGATGTTGGACAGGTGTAGACTATTACAAATTTATTTAAATCTTAAGAAATGCATATTTTGCACCCCTTTTGGTATTCTATGGGACATGTTGCCTTTTTGATGGTCCTAGAATTCCGCCAACAACTAGGGGGTATCCTCGATATGAAGTCCCAATTAGAACTTACATAGATTCGTATAGGAGCCCCATCCAGTATGTGGGCTCAACTGCCACCAAAAATGTTTCACTCTTGGATGTCAAATGAAAAGATGCCAAAGTAAGGAGAAGAATGAAATACCTAGATAATGGGACAACGTCAACCCAAGATTGGCAGACTATAGAAAGAGGTATAATAAAGTCACAAAAACCATAAGAAGAATTATACCATGAGAAGAATAAGTGAGCCAAAACCATCTGAGACATACATAAAAAATAACATGCCAGAGGTTAATTGCATGTTAGTTCACATTAGGTCACTGGCATGGCGTGGAATAAGTAAGCACATATTCAAAAGTGAACAGACATGAAACAACTACAAACTAGTCCATAACCTATTACCTGTATGAACATAATACAGTGAAAGTAATGCACAACCAATACAGTGAAAATAATGGAAAACCAATAAATCCACTATGATTATGCATGGGAATCAATTTTAGAAATGAATAACTTGCTATTATTGCTACTACAAATACAAGTACACATCCTGCGATTCACCAAACCCTAACAGTGGAACATGGGCTGCTCATACCATTATCCAATGCAAAATCCTAGCCTCAACATAGTGATGAGCCTCATTATTGGGTAACTATATGTAGCTTAAGTCACCTCCTAGCTTAGTCAAATCAACTCTTCTCACAATTTATTACATGTTTTGATTATATTTTGTTTAATGAGATGAGTTAAAGTGAGATATTATGCTTAGTGGACTAATATGCATTGAATGCAGGTTTGGAAGAGAAAATCGAGGAATTTTGGCAAGATTAAGGTTTGAAACTCGAATAGGACAAGGGAGAGAGATTGTAGGAGGTAAATCCTCCTCATTTACTCCCCCCTCAGTTGAATATTCCTCCATTAATCACACCAGCTCGGAGTACAAGCAGCCAAGTCATCAAGATCAAAAGTCAGCGAAGCAAGTGATAGTCAAAGAGTTAGCTCATCTCGAGTTTGGGAGCTGAGCCTCCCTAGATTTAAGGAATTCATTTGTGACTTTAGTTGTATAAATAAAGTGGCCTAGAGCATCATTAGGATTTGAATTTTGGTTTTAAAAACACTAGTTATTTTTGAGCTCCAGACTTGTGGAAGACATTGCTATGTAATTTTTTGTTTTGATAATGAGAATGAGCTTTTTAATGATCCAAGACTAAGTTAAATCAGAGGGTTAAAGGTCTTGGGTTAGGGAGAAACCCTAGCAACAAAGGTTCCTCTTCTTGTATCTGTATTCTTAGATTAGTTTCATAGATTCATGGCCAAATTGTCCTTAGAAGTATGTCATTGTAGGCAGTGTAGATTTGATTAGTTTGTTATTAGTTTGCTTCCATTTGTGCTTTACTTCAACAACAAGTTATAAGGGAAAAAAGCATCACAAAGTTTTCATTAGGTACCTTGGCCTCACCTCTTCCTTCAGGGATCATGACTTGAGGAAAGGACCCCTATGCAGCCCCAAAAAGACAGATTTCTATTTTCTCATAGAATTTAGAGTTTATTATATTTGAACCAGCATTTGATCAGTTTGCAAGTGTAGGATTTAATTACCATCTCTTCCATCTTCAATATTACCGTAGATCTCATCAATGATTCCATTTTATTATGCAGTTTTCCTCATGCATGAAGTAGGCAGTTAGCTCATTAAACTCTGTTTTTCTAGCTTATTAGAATTATTCTTGTTTACATGATTTTTTTTGGAAAATATCAATGTTTGATGCAGAGCAGGTGTTTTAGAAGTAGAGAGACATCCCATAGCAAGCAACCACCTTCCAACTTCATCCATCCATAATCATTCCTTGCTTTCACCAAGACCTTCACCAATTTCATCATTTTACATAGAAACTCCTCCAAGCATGTCGAGCAAATCCAACCATATCCTAACATTGGTTTTGAGTTCTGAGTGACCCTAGGCATTTTCTCAATCCATTCCACCTACCAACCACCCTCCCTAAGCCTTCCATCACCTCTATCACCCATCGTTTTGCTCTTGGTTGTATCTTGTAGAAATACAGGGAATCCTGTAGGTTTTTAGGACATCCTGTAGGTTTTCCCGTAGTGGCCTGTTTTGAGGCCGAATTGAGGGAAAACCTATAGGAAGCCACACAAGGGCACTTGAGGGTCTCCCAAACCTCCCAACCATTCTCCAGCATCCCTAAGAATCATGCCACATCACCAAAAGAGATAAAGGTTCACACTTGATTTTCCATAAAAAGAATAAAAGGAAAAAAATAGATTTATTTCAGTCCTTTACATGCATAGTAGCGATGTTTGATGTTTTGAACTTCCATACTTTAGACAGTAGCATTTCATACATGTTAGCTTGGAATTCTTGTAAAGCATAGTTTCTCAGTAGTTAGTTAGAGAATGGTGTGTTTTTAGCATAGGTTTTCAGTCATTTTCCTTATTGCAATAGACAAGATTTATCATAGAGTAGATTTATCTTTCTCTCATCAGTAATCAAGCTTCTTGTGAATCCATAGAAGTCTGGCTTGAACACCCTAGTGGTCTCTCGACAACTCAACAGTGACAAAGGTAGAACCATCACTTTTACTTGTGTATACAACACTGTCACCTCCAAGTTTGTACGAACCCCGGGTTGATAAAGTAAAGATGGTAGCTCCAGGAGTTGCAGCATTCTTGCTGCAATACTAGTGCTCATCACTTTTTGGTGTCGTTTCCAAGGAGGTGTCTGAGTAATATATATTTACTGCTTTCTTTCTTCCATTTCTTGTTCTTGATATTTTGCTATTAGTTTCATTTCTGCAAAAGTAATTTAGATTGCTTCCTTTTCCATGCTGCATTCTTTGCTTTCCTTTCCATTCTGCAAGTAAGATTTCAATCAAGTAGTTAATTTTTCATTCATTCAGTAGTTTTCATTCAGTTTGCAACTTCAATTTTGCAATTACTTTCAAAGTTTGAAAAAGACACAAAACAAGAAAGAAACATTTTTTTCATGCCTCGTAGGAATAGGGATAACTTAGGGAAATTTTTGCCAAAGACCCCCACTGCTTCAAACATCCAATGTTCCCTCTTCTTTGGTGGTTGTGAACTAGAGGAACCCTTAGGCGAGAAACCAAACATATTTGAAGAACCTATAGGGGAAGAAGAAGAAGAAGAACCCATTCCTACTAAACCAATGGCTGAGAATGGAAATGAAAAAGAAAATAGAGAAAGAGTTGAGGGTGTCTTCCCCATTCGGGAAACCAATGGGGATAATAAGATGAAAAATATAAGCCCCTCTACCCTTCTTCATTTCCATGGTATGACCACAGAAGACCCAAACACTTTCTTATTTGAGTTTGTTGTCATATGCCGAACCTATGACTATACAAATGATGAGCAGAAGTTGAAACTATTTCCATCCACTCTCAAGGATGCAACTTTGCACTGGTTCATGGGTTTAACTGGAGACAACATCACAACTTGGTCTCAGATGCAGCAAGCTTTCAACAAGTTTCGAGACTACTGTAGGTTTAAATAAACTAAAGAGGAAATTCTTAGGATGACCTTAGGCAATGATGAATTCCTAGAGGATTATGAAGAAAGATTCTAGCTTAGCTACAAAAGGGCCAAGTGCACACTTGACCATAATTCACTGAAGCTGGTCCTGCTTAGAGGAGTAAGGGAAGATATTTTGGATACCCTACACTTGTTAGCAAGAGGGGATATCTACTAGTTACCCTATGAGGATATCAAGACTATCACTAGAAACCATTCTAGGGCAGCTAGGAAAAAGGGTAGGGTAGTCAACCTATGGTCAATCCATCCTCTTCCAATTCATCCATCAAGGGTGAAATTGGAAATATGCTAGGGGATTTCAAAAGTGAGATGTTGCAAACCCTTTCCCTACAGATGGAAATTATGCACATTAAGAGAAAGCAGGAGGAAGTAGAGAGAGCCTTGGCCATTTTCTGTCCTAGATGCACTAGGAGGCACCCTAAGAATGAATGGCCATTGAATTCTATTGAAATCTGCTAAGTCTGTGAAGAAAAAAACTCTATAGACAAGTGTCCTTCTCTACCTGGCCTAAAAGCTGTTTATCAAGGAGCTGAAGGGGTCACTGAGTAGCTCTGCTACATAAAACAAAGGAGACTTCATTAGCCTAGGCCATACCAATAGGGCATGCAAGGGTCATCCCATACATATTATAACCCCAACCAAACCACATCCATACCTTCTTGGGGGCCCCCTGCTCATCTTTCCTGGTCTACACATCCTCCTTGGTCCTTTACACCTCACTATCATTCCAAGCCAGCCAATCATTTCAACTGTATGCTCTGCCACAACCTCAGTGGAATGCACTGCCCCAGGGGTGGAGGCCCCCATACAACAATGTTCCAGCTTTATTGTCTTCACCACCTACTCAACCACAACTTTTACACTCTGCTCCACCTAAACAACCCCAGATTCCTGCCCAACCAAATCCTAACCCAAACAATAGACAGGCACAACAAATATATAGTGGAGAGACATCCTATCTAGCCTATGCTGTGGAAATTCAAGAAATCAACTTGAGATTTGGGAGAGTAATTCTAGACAACCAACCTCTACCTCCACCTAGGGAGGTTGAGAAAGAAAGAGAGGAAAGAAATCTTTAAATTAAATCCACCACCCTTTCCTGAGAGATTAACCCAACCACTCCAGCCTACCGAAGAAGAGACTGAATTTCTAGGAGAATTGAAAAACTTGTGTCAAAATTCCACTTCTCCAAGCTATTAAAGATGTACCTATTTACAACAAATTGATTAAGGAGAAGTTCTTCAAGAATCCAGGGAGGCGAAGAAGAGATGCCCCTACCATTAATGTCATTGGACAACTGTTTGGCTTAATGCTGGGGCAGGTAATCTGTCCAAAATATTTGGACCCTGGAATCCTTGTAGTAGATGTGCACATCAGTGGCACCATTGTCCCACACACTTTGATCGATCTTGGGGCTTCCATTAATGTGATGACCAAGGACACTATGCTCAAGCTCAACCTCCAAGGTTCATTGAGAAAGACCATAACTGTTTTGCAACTTGCAGATTGCTCCACAGTGACCCCTGAGGGGATTGTGGAGGATGTGATGGTCTCCATAGATTCTTGGGAATACCCTACAGATTTCCTAGTTCTCCAGCCTAAAGCTAAGGTTACTGGTTACCCTGTCATCCTTTGGAGGCCCTGGTTAGCCATTATCGATGCTTACATTAGCTGTAGAACTAGAAATATGACCATCAAGAATGGGCATATGTCCAAGCTGTTAGTCCTATACCCTCCTACTAAGCCATCTCTAGAACATGACTTACCTTTGTGGCTGGAAGAGGAGAAAGAAGATGAAGTTTATTCTACCCTACTATATACCTTAGAAACGACCATGGGAGGGGGACAACAGGATGAAGATGATTTGATTGAACACATACTCCAAAGTCCAACTCACAGTACATTTTCCTTAGAAGAAGTAGTAAAGGAAACCCACAACAACCATAACCTTGATCTATGCTTAGCCGATTCCAACCCTCTCCATGTCAAAACCATAGAATTCGGCCCCGAGAGAGCTTTGAAAATAAATCCATCTCCTTCTGTTCTCCAAGAAGAAAAGTTGTGCAACATACTAAAGGAACATATGGAT
The DNA here is from genome assembly GCA_000404065.3 of Pinus taeda. Lineage (NCBI taxonomy): Eukaryota > Viridiplantae > Streptophyta > Pinopsida > Pinales > Pinaceae > Pinus > Pinus taeda. The sequence continues at coordinate 293,779 of APFE030309036.1, forward strand.
GCCTTTGCTTGGAGTTACAAAGAAATTAAGGGAGTGCACCCCTCGGTGTGTACTCACCACATTTATATCAAAGAAGGTTGCAAGCCAGTCAGACAACCCCAAAGGAGGATGAATCCAGCTCTTAAAGATATAGTCAAAGAAGAACTGCAAAAGCTGCTAGATGCAGGATTCATTTACCCTATCTCGAATAATGAGTGGGTCTCTCCTTTGGTGTTGGTTCTGTTAGCGCTCAAATATACCTTAGGCTAAAATAAGGTAAGACTCAAGGCCAAATCAAACCACGCTCAGCCTCGTAACTAGCCCTACGAGGACAGGAGAGGGCTCTCTCTGGGTCAAACTCGGCAAAAGATAATCGAAAAGGCTCGAGATGACCGAATTGATGACTGATTTTAGGCTAGGTATTAAGTACAAAGATTTTAGGATTGATTTTTTATGATTTTGTTGAAATCAAGGGAAAGGCAATTTTAGGTGCGGGGATGAGGCACATTTTTTGCAAAGGTCCACTTGGGGCAAGATAGGCAATTGTTTTTATGCCTTAAAGAAAGTGAGATGGATAGACCAGACCGGTGAGAGGCTAAGGAGAGCAAGGGGTCTCAAGGATTCTCCTTAAACTGAAGAAAACATAGAATATTAAACAAATTTAAAGGTAGAGCATGGCAGTTTCATAGATTCTACCTTAACACTTCATTTTATTAATAAGAGAAGATTTAATAGAGATAATGATGCACATACATAACTTACAAGAACTGAAAGAAACACACCATCAAGACATAAAGCCACATGAATCCCAAGTAGTGTTGCAAAACACTGGTCTTCCTTTGCCAAGATTGTTGGTAAAATATGTACAATATAGTCTCAAAACTATCCCAAGAGTCCAAACTCTACTACTGAATGAAAAATTACATATATAGACCAAGCCAAACCATTCCCTAACCTCTAGGGGTCGAGCTCCTCCTTCTAGGAGCTGTTTCAACCAATTCTAAACTGAGCACTACAA
>APFE030309036.1:301721-316271 GCA_000404065.3 Pinus taeda
GTATTTCAATCCCATTTCCTCCTTCATTAAAACTTGTGTCATACATCTCTGCTCCTCAAAATTCACCAGACAAGATGACATGGGGGTTTAATAAAAGTGAACCCATCAACACTTTGAGGATTCATCAAACCCTCCTATGCTAGAAATCTTCACAAAGCATAATTGGATGGGGTATTTTGAGAAATTGACGGGGTATGGTGATGAAGTAGCCCAAGATTTTGCGCTCTCCCTCATTCCACTAACAAGAACCCATGCCATTGTGGTGGTGAGAGGTCTCTCCATAGAGCTCACCACTGAACTCATAAGAAAAAAAATTTCCACACTTCCCCTAGGAGTGCCTTGGAGAAAGGAAGACAAGGGGGATAGCCAAACTACCAAAAAGAAATTCTTTTTAGAAGGAGAGGAGCCCATTGAAGACAAGAATGGAGTAAGGAGAATGAACCTACCATACCCCTGGAATGAGGTAAGCTACCACCTTAAAAAATACATAACATGTGAAGGTAGGTATAGTGTGGTTTATGGATATCACTTTAGGATTTTTGAAGAATTGAGGTTTGGAGCAAAAACATCTCCTCACCACAGGGTCATCATACCATACTTCCTTCTGCAATCACTAATAGATACAAGCATAAAGGTGCAGGAAGGAAACTACCAACAGTTAGCCAACCATGGGTTAATTATAATAATCATAGAATATTCCCTCCAAAACCTCAGAATTCCTATCCAATGACAATTTTTAGATACATGTAGACAAATGAGGATATCAAAGCCCTCACATATGATATTATCCCTAATGTCAACGAAAATGATGAAGAAGAGACTGAAGCAGATGGAGAAGAAGCAGAGAAGGATGAAGAGGAGATAGACGAGGATGAAGAGGAAAATAAAGAGGAAGAAGGTGGTGAAGATACAAAGGAAGATGTCAAGGAGGACACTGATAAACAATATGAGGATCTAGAGGGAGAAGAAGAGGGGAAAGACAATGGTGAAAAGGGCAGTGGAATAGAAGAGGTAAAAGACAAGGAGGAGTCACCTAGGGTGTCTCCAGAACCCACTGGAAAGAGGTAGTAGTTTCCCTCACTTCCCTTAGCACCCCTATCAAACAAAAAGGAAAAAGACAGAGGCAAACCCCCTTATACTTCAGAATAAGAAAAAGTACAAGGATAAGGCAGGGAAAACCCTAAACTCCAACCAAGGTTCCCATTGTTATTGAGGACTCACCTAAACAATAGGAGAAGTTGGATCCTCTTATAAAAAATCAAGAAGAAGGATCCTCAGCACAAACCTCCCCTAAACATTCTATGACCTATGTGAGAAGGCCTGTAACTAGATCTACCTCATCCAAATGAAAATACATCCTACAGGATACACGGTAGAACCTATAGGAAGTAGAGGTAGTCCTACAGAAAACTCTGCTAAACCTACAAGAAACTCAAAAATCGGATGAGGAAGGAAGTAAGCAGCCAGAAACAAAGAGAGAGGACCCAAAGCTAAGGGAACCTAGTCCTCAACCTAACCTTAAATCCTACTACAGATTTATTGAGGGGGGCAGGGTCATTCCACAAAAATTTGCCATTCCATTATTCTTTGAGCTTGAGAAAGAAAGATCCACAACACATAGATGGATGCAGATTTCCAAGTCCAAGGGAGTGGAGGACATTAGTCACATGGAGGAAAATATCAAAGAGATGGACAGAGAACTAAGTAGCCTGAGGGACGGAGAGGCCATAATGAAGGCTCAGTTGGAGGCAGAAAATGCATGGTTGAAAGGGAAGCCGCAAGAAAGAGAGAATCAATTGGCATCCATGGCCAATCTATCTTTGAATGCAATCCAGTGCAGGATGCGAGCTAATTCATATGCATTATACCTTAAGGGAAAATGGCTACAGTTCCAAGTCAAGACCCTAGAATAGAGAGGCACTATGCCATTCCAGGATTATAGAAAATTCATAGATCTCTATGATCAAAGTACATTAGAGGATAGGGCTAAGATGTCTGAGTTCTACTTGCATAACATGGCTTTGACAAATATGAATGTATGGGATCCTAATGCAAAGCTGGGGGATTTACAATTGATGGCTTTGGCATCATGAATGAAACATGAGAAAGCAAGGGCTGCAGAAATGATGAAGATATTGCCAAAGGAACAAATTGAGCCTCTCATGATAAGAGTTGAGCAGTCCAATCCAATGGATGTCATCAACACACATAATTTAATTGCAAATGATGCTCAACTTGCACCCAGGTATCTTGCTGCCCAAGAGAAAGGAATTACACATTTTTAGGATATGTTCAGACTGTTAGGGGATGATAGCATGCAGGCTTTCCAAAGGAGATGGAATACTTTTCCATATAGTTTGAAAATCAGAGACTACCATTCTCCTCAAAGGATGAGAGAAGCACTGAATAGGACACCCATGTACAAACAAACCATCCAAAGGCTCAAAGTCAATTAGATTGGCTTGAGACTCAGTCCACCACTACTCTTGGGGATGTTAGAAGGAAGGAAGGAATAGGAAGAAAGAAAGAAGTGGGAGGAGGTAGAAAGGAAGGTTGGATTCTATGCACAGGCAGAGGAAACCACAACAAAAGCATGGGATGTCAGGGAGGCCACTAGAGCTATGAAAGACATGGATATTGATTGAGTTTCTCAGAGGATGAGAAACACTTTCATTAGGTGGGTGATGATGAGCCTCATCATTGGGTAACTATATGGACCTTAAGTCACCTCTTACCTTAGTCAAATCAACTCTTCTAACAATTAATTACATGTTTTTATTATATTTTGTTTAATGTGATGAGTTAAAATGATATATTATGCCTAGTGGACTAATATGCATTGAATGCAGGTTTGAAAGAGAAAATGGAGGAATTTTGGCAAGATTAAGGTTTGAAAATTGAATGGGACAAGGGAGACAGATTGTAGGAGGTAAATCCTCCTCATTTACTCCTCCCTCATTCGAATATTCCTCCATTAACCACACCAGCTCGAAGTACAAGCAGCCAAGTCATCAAGATCAAAAGGAAGTCGAGCAAGTGATAGTCAAAGAGTTAGTTCATCTCGAGTTTGGGAGACAAGACTCTCTAGATTTTTTGGAAGTCATTGGGGACTTTAGTTGTATAAATAAAGAGGCCTAGAGCCTCATTAGGATTCAAATTTTGGTTGTAAAAACACTAGTTATTTTTGAGCTCCAGACTTGTGGAAGACATTGCTATGTAATTTTCTGTTTTGATAATGAGAATGAGCTTTTCCATGATCCAGTACTGAGTTAACTCAAAGGGCTGAATCTCTTGGGTTAGGGTCCAACCCTAGTAGCAAAGGATCCTCTTCTTGTATCTGTATGCTTAGATTAGATTCATAGATTCATGGTCAAATTGTCCTTAGAAGTATTTCATTACAGGAAGTGTAAATTTGATTAGTTTGTTATTAGTTTTCTTCCATTTGTGCTTTACTTCAACAGCAAGTTAGAAGGGAAAAAAGCATCACAAATCCGTCAGTAGGTATCTTGGTCTCACCTCTTCCTTTAGGGATCATGACTTGACGAAAGGACCCCTATGCAGCCCCAAAAAGACAAATTTCTATTTTCTCATAGAATTTATAGAGTTCACTGTACTTAAACCAACATTTGATCAGTTTGCGAGTGTAGGATTTAATTACCATCTCTTCCATCTTCAATCTTACAGTAGATCTCATCAATGATTCCATTTTATTCTGCAATTTTCCTCATGCATGAAGTAGGCAACTAGCTCATTAAACTCTGTTTTTTTAGCTTATTAGAATTCTTCTTGTTTATGTGATTTCTTTTTGGAAAATATCAATTTTTGATGCAGAGAAGGTGTTTTAGAAGTGGAAAGAGATCCCATAGCAAGCAACCACCTTCCAACTTCATCCATCCATAATCATTCCTTTCTTTCACCAAGACCTTCACCAATTTCATCATTTTAAATAGAAACTCCTCCAAGCATGTTGAGAAAATCCAACCATCTACTAACCTTGGTTTTGAGTTTTGAGTGACCCTAGCCATTTTTTCACTCCATTCCATCTACCAACCACCTTACCTAAGCCTTCCATCACCTCTAGCACCCATAGTTTTTCTCTTGGCTGTATCCTGTAGAAATACATAGAATCCTATAGGTTTTCTTGTAGTGGCTTGTTTTGAGGTCGAATTGAGGGAAAACCTATAGGAAGCCACACAAGGGTACTTGAGGGTCTCCCAAACCTCCCAACCATTATCCAGCATCCCTAATCCACCTGCCACATCACCAAAAGAGATTAGGGTTCACACTTGATTTTACATAAAAAGAATAAAAAGAAAAAAATAGATTTATTTCAGTCCTTTACATGCATAGTAGTGATGTTTGATGTTTTGAACTTACATGCTTTAGACAGTAGCATTGCATACATGTTAGCTTGGCATTCTTATAAAGTTTATTTTCTCAGTAGTTAGTTAGAGAATGGTGTGTTTTTAGCATAGGATTTGAATCATTTTCCTTATTGCAGTAGACAAGCTTTCTCCTAGAGTAGATTTCTCTTTCTCTCATCAGTTATCAAGCTTCTTCTGAATCCATAGAAGTCGGGCTTGAACACCCTAATGGTCTCTCATCAATTGAACATTGACAAAAGGAAGAACCATCACTTTTACTTCTGTATATAGCACTGTCACCTCCAAATTTGTACGAACCCCGGGTTGATAAAGTAAATCTAGTAGCTCTAGGAGTTGCAACATTCTTGTTGTAATACTGGTGCTCATCACATAGCTCACCCTACTAGCTACCAAGAGATGAATGCCTCTAACTCTCAAGCACAAATCAATTGTCTAATTCTTGTCCTAGATCAAGTGCTAAAAGTCCTTTCAAATGAGGCATGAGGGCATATTTATTGAAATGAGGAGGGTGACCTTTCACCTTCTCCCATGACTCTTGGGCTTCTCTCATGACCGTTTGACTTCCAATTGATTCTTCATATTACATAGGACCTTTTTAGCTTCCTTATGACCTTATAATGTTTAAATAGTATTTACAACAAAAGGTTTCCCCTGCTAGTGGTAGGTTGCGGGTGGAAAATTTAGTGGCTAGTTGCAAGTAGCAAGTCACAAATTTAGTGGCTAGTGGCAGGCCAAAGGTCGAAAATTCAGTTCCTAGTGGCAGGTCACAATTCATAGATTAATTGGATAGTCGTGGGTTGTAGGTCACAAATTCAGTGGCTAGTGGTCGTTCGTAGGTCCCAAATTTAGGGGGACCTAAAATATAGATATATAGGCTAAAATTTTTGGTGTTATTGTAGTGACTACAACAATTGGCGATCCACTGGTAGAATCCAACATCTCGAGCTACATCCCTATAACATCTTGAGTATGGTAAATAATGAAAGGACGTATTGAACCATGTACTATGGGTATCCCTAGGGTTTCTTGACCTTTTATATATATTCCATTCTCCCGTGTCTCAGCTCGGCCCTGTTAGTCATTAAACACCACATCAAAAGTCACACATGCAAGTAGTTAATGATGACGCAACGAAAAAGGAAGAGGGTTTATTGTATTATAAAATTTAAATTGAGTTTATGGTGTTACTCCATTGCCAACAAGCCTGTTCAGTACCCCGACAGAGTCACTCCAAGAAATCACAAATGTTGCTCCGTCTCCAGCGAGCCTGGTCATTACCCTGTCAGATTCATTGCATCACCTCTTTTCGAAGGAAGCCTTTCTCAATCCTTTACCCTTTATTTAATTTTTATTTTTTGTATGTGCACATTGACATCATTTATTAGGAATTTATTGTGCCAAGGCGGATAAGGGATCCCAACTTATTTTACGGTCTAGAGAGGTTGTTTCTTGTTTGACAAAAACTGAAAGATCTTCCGATTTAGGTTTTCTCTCATGCCCTGCTTCCATGTCATACCTACATATGATAAGTGAGAAATGAACACATACTAGGGAATATCCAACACTGCATCAAAAACAAGGTTCAGGTTACAGGTATAGGTCATCATAACTAGTTAGGGTTCCCTATGAGCACCTGCTCGTATTCTCCTTATTAATGAGATAGACCGATAGGAGACATGTTCATGACACAACTTCCATGATTGGTTCTAAGAGAGGACACCCTTTAAAGAAACCACCACAACCATAGAAACCATTAGAATTAGGTAAAAGTGATCAGAAAGATTTTCTAGGGTTGCATCAGGTACAAAGAGTCTAAAGCAATCCTTTTAAGGTTTGAGCATGTGCAAACATGTGTAAGAAATATATTATAGAACCAAAGGTTCAAAGGGCTCTAGGTTCGTGAAGGATCATGCAATGAAATGCAACATAATGCAAATGAAAAGCTAGGTTGATGACCAATGTATGTTGTGCAAGAAGATGAATGCATGATGTAATACAACATGCATGGCTATGATGAAATGTAGGAAAACAATGCAGTGAAATGCAATGTCTATGTAAGAAAGAGTCAATTTAATGCAACTAAGAGTGCCACGCCATGCTTATGAAGAGAAGGAAATGAAAAGGACAAATGCATGCTTAAATGCCTAATGTCATGCAACAACTAACTACCTATGATAAAGAAAAAACAACAAAGTGTATCTAAACTTTAACCATAAAAGAAAACCCTAATTAAAAAACTTTGATAAGTAAACCCAAATGAGAAAACCTTAAACCAGTCTAAACCTAAATCCTAATTTAACCAAAGAGAAGGTCGATTCATGTGAAATCAAACTTCTAATGCATCCACTGAAGCAGTTCCTAACCTACTAGAAAAAATATGTCCACGATCAGAACTAGTGTAAAGAATTGTGCAAAAATAACCATGCTTACTTGTGAAACACACATAAGAGAAAGAGGATCATGTCTACTTACAAGAAAACATACCGGAAATGACTATTCAAGCCAAGCTGCAATCCTATCCTAGTAAACATAATGATATACTTAAAATCCATGGTCATCCATCCATAACCTACATTCATCAGTTCTTAACCATAAATTCAACACAAGTGAAGCAAGATACTACTTGTTTGTAGAGGAATTTTCTAGATAATATTCTTCAAGCCATTTAATGATCGTATCATGATATTTAGGATGATCAACTTGATGAAATTTGTAAATATGGGCCTTTTTCAGGTGCAACTGAGATACCAAAGAATTGAAGTGTAAAAACCCTAATTTCAAAACCCCTAGTTTGAGGTTGTTCATGGATTTTGTCAAGCATGTGAGGAATTGACATAACCATTGGCAAGAGCCAAAGTGCCTCATCGTCATGAAATTGAATCCTCAAATGGTAGATAATTGAATAATGATGGTTTTGTAAGGTCAACAGATGAATGCATATGGTCATCATTAACTATGAAAGGAAAACCATCAATGAATATATTTCTAGCTTGATCAGATGTTTGAGTGTTGACAGAATGGTTGTTCAAAATATCATATAGAGACGAATAAACAAGATGAGTCTCATGAAAATACTGAGTAATGTGCTTTCCTTGCTTGTTTACAGTGAAAAGCATGACAACACCATCTTGTACATGTTCACAATCTACACCAGCTAACCAAGAATCAGAAGGATTTGAAACAATGCTTGGTGCACTTTCTTTAGCAAACAAGTCAAGGTGCAAAGAGTATGGCATATCAAAATATTTTTTAAATGAGCTTTCATCATATGGGATGGCGTTGAGGTGGGAACCATATGAGGAAACCCTGATTTTAGAAACCTTAATTTGACCTAGTTCAGGAATCTCGTCAGGATCGTGAGAACCTGACATAACCATCAGCAGAAGCTGAAGCGCCTCAAATTCCTAATCAGTCCTTGAACTATAAAAAGGTTGATCATAAAAATATCAATGGCTTAGTGAGGTCAACAAGTGAACATGAAAAAACACCATAAAAATATCAAAGAATACATTGTTGATAGGATGAGGGTTTTCAAAGCCATCGATTTGGTCAGATTGGGCATCTGGTACACGAGACTCATCAAAGGTTAAGAATGATGATGAATCAATCAAAGGAACATCTTGAAGTTTCCAAGAAGTAGGGTCTTTTTCTTCACCTAATAGAGATTCCTGATTTAATATATCATGAGCTAGGAATTCAATATCCTCATCCTTTGATTGTCAAACATCACCCTAAGGTAGATGATTGCAATTGAACCTAGAAAGATTCAAATAATTTGGAGAAACTGTTGATGTATTAGATTCATGGAACAAATTGGGGTATGACAGATGAAAATTTTCAAGTGAAGAGGCATCAGTTTCATCTAGATTTAGTTTAGAACTCAAATCCTAGACATTGATGTTAGCCTGAGAAAGCAATGAATCAACACATAGGCTATGCTCAAAGTAATTGATTGAGTACCCACTATCATCTAGTACATATATTTTTGTTGGGGTTGTGGATGGAGAGTGTAAAGGATTGCTGGAAGAAGCATCACTCTGAACCAAATCTAATCCAAGATTTCTATTTACCAATAAAGGATTGATTCTTGTATCATGCTCTGTGGGAAGGATTATTGCTTTAGAAACATGGTCAAAAAATGAAGGAGGGAGCATAATATGAGGAGAGATGATTAACAAGCTCGTGTTGGTCAACAAGGAGGGATTCCATTTCAACTTGATCTCTGAGATTTCCAATTTCAACAAGATGTATGAGAAGTTCGGGGGTCAGACCACTTGATTTATTTCCCCGCAAACACTCTTCATCATTTGAATTCTTTACAACCAAAATTTCATTATGTAATGATCTAAAGGAGGATGAGAAATTTCACATGCAGTAATTTCTTACTTGGAGGCTTGAGGCTTTTCTCGACTCACAGAAATAGGCAATACAAGACTAGGGATAATATGTGGCCAAATTGTAACTTGCAGATTATTATTATGATCATCAGAATTGGGATTTGTTTTACATTGAAGGTGTTGTAGAGAAATGTGAACCAATCACTAAAAATTTTCATTCGAATACATCCAATTGACATATCTCTCTAGAAATTCACAAAAAGTATGAACAAACCTAGCAGAAAAATCCTCTAATGATTCTTAAAATTTCATTCTAATATTATTTATCCTTTTAAACACATCTTGAAAATCATATCTATCAAAGGCTTGAAGGAGCTCACTAATGAGTTGCTTGAGTAAATGAATTGAAACAACTGGCAACATGTGGCACAATTGTTTGACGCAACCTTCAAGCATGAGGGTAAATAACCTGCCAATAACATACTTACAACATATGCTGTTAGAGTGATAGAAGTGAAGAACTTGAAGCATGTGTCCAAATATAGTTGTTTGACCCTCACCATCAAACTTCAACTGTGACAAGTGATAAACTATTTTTACAAGCACTGAAAGAGTTAGATTTTTTGAAAAACAACCTGGGATAGAGATTCCGGACAAATCTATTTAAAGGTATGGAACTAAACTGTAGGCTTAAAGGGCTCAACTTGTCATCTTCCTTCCTTCTAGTGCCAAAATCCATTGATGGTGCTAGATTTCTGCCAAAAGCTAGGGGTTCTCCCCAGTGTGAATTCCCAATTAGATCTCACATCATTTGGTTTAGGAGACCGATATAGTATGTGGGCCTGAGTGCCACCATGAATGTTTCACTCTTGTATTTCAAATGAAAAGATGTCAAAGTAAGGAGAATAATGAAATGCTCGAATAATGGGAAAAGGTCAACTCAATATTGATAGACTATAGAAAGAGGTACAAGAAAGACACAACAATCATAAGACAAAGTATTCCATGAGAAGGATGAATGGGCCAAAACCGTCCCAGACATACATAAAAAAGAACATGCCAAAGGTTAATTGCAAGTTAGTTCAAAATAGGTCACCGAAATGGCGTGGGATAAGTAAGCACATATTCGAAAGAAAATACACATGCAACAACTACAAACTAGTCCATAACATATTTCCTGTATGAAATCACATATACAAATACAGTGAAAATAACCGAAAACCAATACAACCACTATGAGTAAGCATTGGAATCAATGCTAGAAACGAAAAGTTCTTATTATTGTTGCTGCAAATAGAAGTACACATCCTGCAATTCACCAAAGCCCAACAATGGAACATGGGTTTCTCATACCATTATCCAATGTAAAACCCTAGCCTCACCATAACTCACCCTACTAACTACCAAGAACTAAATGCCTCTAGCTCTCAAGGACACAACAAATATCTAATTATAGTCCTAGCTCATGTGCTAAAAGTCCTTTCAAATGAGGCATGAGGGAATATTTATAGAAATGAGGAGAGTGACCTTTCACCTTCTTCCATGACTCTTGGACTTCCCTCGCGACCTTTTGACTTCTTATTGACTCTTAATATTCCATAGGACCTTTTAAACTTCCTCATGACCTTCTAATGTTTAAATAATATTTACAACAAAAGGCTGCCCCTATTAGTGGCAGGTCGTAGATTTCAAATTCAGTGTCTATTCACAGGTAGAAGGTCACAAATTTAGTGCCTAGTAGTGGGTCATAGGTTGCAAATTCAGTGCCTAGTGGTAGATCACGAGTCGCAAATTCAGTGGATAGTCGCAGGTCACAGGTCACAAATTTAGTGGCAGTGCCAGATCACATGTTGTAGATTTAGTGGGTAGTCACAGGTCGCAGGTCGCAAATTCAGTGGCTAGTGGTAGGTTGCATGTCAAAAATTTAGGCCTAGTTGCAGGTTGCAAGTCAAAAATTTAGTGGCTATCTGTAGTTCGTAGGTAAAAAATTCAATGGTTAGTGGAAGGTCGCAAGTCACAAGTTGCAAATTCAGTGGCTAGTCGTAGGTTTCAAATTCAGTGGCTAGTGGTAGGTTGCAAGTTAGAAATTAAGTGGCTAGTGGCAGGTCATAGGTTGCAAATTCAGTGGCCAGTTCTAGGTCATGGGTCACAACTTTAGTGGCCAGTCACAAGTCACAAATTCAGTGGGTAGTCATAGGTCAAAAGTCACAAATTTAGTGGCTATTGCCAAGTCACTGGTCGCAAATTTAATGCCTAGTCGTAGGTCATAAGTCGCAAATTTAGTGGCTAGTCATAGGTCATAAATTTAGTGGCTAGTCATAGGTCAAAATTTCAATTTCCAATGAGGAGGGCACACTTAGAACTTGTGCACTGAGTTTATTACATGCGATGGGCTTAGTAGGGGTCGCTAGTCACATATTTAGATATCAATGCCAAATCATGGTGAATCCAAAATACAATTTGCAACTAAGGGATGTGCAAAGCTTAAGGTAGGTCACAAATCACAGTTATAGTGGCTAGGGATACTAGCATTGCAAGTTAGGACTGCGACTTATGACTAATGTACCTCAAAATTTTAAGCTCAATCTACAAGCAATACAGGACTCAGCAAACCTAAATATCAATCTTCTTCAGATTTAACAGGCCGATGAAGAACCTGAAAATGTTGGGCGCAATCCGCTACGGTTACAAGCACAGACTTTCTCTAACATACAAACCAATCTCATTCATTTTCTTAAATGCCGGAATGCTGATTTAAAAACTCTGATTCCACTTAAACATAAAAAGAACGCAGACTTATAATTCTTTCATAGACATATGACAAATTTAAACTGCTCACACAGTCAATTGAATAAACGCCTCTTGATTATTTGTCACAACATAGCATTCAGGTACAGGAGGAGACTTCTTCAACATATATTCATGAACCTCATCAATTAATCTTTGAAGATCTGTATTTCCAAACTTTGGTGGGTACGTACGGGACTTGGTGGCAAGTGCAATCCTTTCTTCCTTAGAGTAATCAAGAGATCCAACTGCTCCTTCTGGTTTTGTTGGCATGAATGCAATAAGTGCTACCAACGCAGCTCGAACGCTCCATGATGGTTGCCAATGCTCAGGGTGATAATTTGATATACTCAAGCATATCTTTATCTGAGTTTCAAATCTGCCATTGGGCGTCAATAACATAAAGGAAGGGGGCTTCAAAGGGTACTCTGGAGGCAACTGGATTCGACCATGATAAATCCCGCCTTCAAACTCCATATCCCGAGGTCCTCTAATGGCAAAGTAAATGGAATTTCCTGTGCTCCAATACGCAACTGCCGGAGTTGTTGGACACAAGTTAATGAATATCCAATCTATCTGATACCACAGATCTCTCTTGTTCTCAACAGCAGTTCGAACCACATCTGGCAATTAACGATATCCGGGATTTGTATGCGAGATTTTAGGAATCACAATTTCCCAAATTCCGGTGTTGTCCCTAGAATCCACGCAGTCTATACCTCATTATTCTCTGTAGAAAGAGATTCCATTCACAAACTTCACAAGCCATTAGTCATGACACAGATATTCTTAACGTATTTAAATCAAAACCACAGTTTAACCAATTCAGGGGATTGTCAACGCATGAATCTACACACCAGTTACACAGGTCAAGTCTATTTCGTTTATAACACAGATCAACCCTTACACAATGGGGCAAACACTATTTTTTATTCATAAGCAGTAATAAAACAGAGTTTCGATTTGGCGTCCTTTCACAAAGGACGATCTCGGCTTTTTCTTCAAAAAACACAGTCCTCTGTATTAATGGGAGCTCTCTGCTCATCAAAAACAACACACCTAAAAAGACTAACTCTCCCCGAAGAGAAATCTCCTCGTTTATTATCACTTCCTCACATTAACTCCGCTAACAAATTAATTACACAATCTTCTAATTTTAAAAATCTTAACAACAAAATCTCCTACCTATTGGGGCTCGCACACACCTGTTTTAACAAATCTTATCACTAAGTTACTATAATAACTAATTATTTGAGAAGTCGCCCTCCTCAATCAACTGGATTTGAACAAATCGTGAACGAAATTCACCCTGTCAGGCCACAACATGTGGACAATTTTCCACATTGCTGGCCAGGTCCGATGCTCTTGCATCAGACTCCCGGGGAAGAAAACTGATCTTGTAGTTGTTTGGAGTTGATCCCCATTCTCTGTAGCTCCGCTGACGTTCTCGACTGGTTCCTCTTTCCACTTGGTCAAATACTGATAATGAGCCTGACTCCTGGTTCGCTTTAGCGCTTTCTTTTTCCTTTTTCCTGCTTTGGGCTTTCGTCTGTTATGGCGTCTCTTTGTGGTTCTTCTTCTGGCTTTTAGTATAGGTACCTTTCTGCAATACATAACTAAATCACCTGTTTGGAATTTCTTTTTCCGCCTCCTCATATCTGCTCGCTGCTTGTCTTTGCTACTGCATTCCTGCCATCTGCTTTTGACATCTCCCTCAAATATGCTTCTAGGAGTTAGCCAATTCACATCTACTTGGATTTTCTTCGGATTGAGTATTGTTTGCACAACACATGGATTAAGACTTCCATTGATTTGCCCTTTATCCATCAACTCTTCCATTTTTGTTCCAGTTTCGGCATTTTCCTGCATTACCCTGTAGGCTACTTTATTCGGCAAACTGACTCCAGGTATTAGATCATTATGGTGGCTAATACTCCTGGGTAACAACTCATCCACAACAATATCAGCATAATCATTCAAGAAATTCTGAATTTCTTTAGGTAAATCTTCTATATTTGTAGAAGTTAAAATTACCTTGGGTTTCCCAACACTAGTAAAATGCATCTCCTTACCCTTCTCATCTTCCCGCAACAAGATCTTCTCATTCATCAATGTAACACTGTTTCCAGGTGCTTCTTTATCAGCTTCAGCTTTCAACGGCAGTAGTGTATGCTTGTTCCCATCTTTCTCCAAAGTATAAGTATTTCTTCTACCATCATGTATGGCATTTCAGTCAAACTGCCAGGGCCTCCCTAGCAATATGTGGCATACATCTATCGGCATTACATCACATAAAATGACATCCTTACAAGTACCAATCTGAAATTCAACTTGACATTGTTCAATTACAAAAATTTGATGGCCTTTCTGAAGCCACGACACTTTATAAGGAGTGGGGTGTACTGTTCTCTCCAACTTCAACTTGTCCACCATCTCCGTAGAAACAAGGTTGTCAGTACTACCGCTATCAATTATCAACTTGCAACACTTACCCTTGGAATTACATATAGTTCTGAATAAAGTCTTCCTTTGAACTGGTTCTTTGGCTTCCTTAGCTCCTCCCAATAATACCCTCTTCAGTAATAGGGACTATCCGTCTTTTGGTGGTTCCTCTTTAGCTTCAGGTTGAGGAATCTCCTCCTTGGCTGCTGCAACATTCACGTTGCGCTGGTTTGCTGATCTCTGATGAGGACAATCCCATTGTACATGTCCCCATTCACCACATGCAAAGCACCGGACATCTCTTCCTCGGCCTCTGCCACTGGGCACAAACCTTCCACGACCAAAATCTCCTCTTTGTGGTGCTCTATTGCTCGCACTCCCTGCCTCATTTTAAGAGTCTTGAACTTTGGATTCAAGTATCCTTCCTTCTTTTGCTGGATTCTTACCTCTGTTTCTCTGGTTTTGTTTGCGCAACAATTTTTCCTCTGCCTTCAAGGCTGCTTGATAGGCATCCTCAACAGTTTTCAAACTTAACAGGCTAATCTCATCTTGGATCTCATACCTTAGCCCATTAATATACCTGGCTACTTTCTCCAAAT